>CM077920.1:4286883-4329383 GCA_039797435.1 Crotalus adamanteus | reverse complement strand
CAATGTACGCTGACCATAAACCAAGATCTGGCTCAAACTTAAATTAATATTAACTTAATATCACCTGTATAAAATTAATGGGTTGTAAAATAATACTCCCTTTGTAAAAATTATTTATCCTCTATTTTCATTATCACTTACTCAAACTTCTGGAGTGAGCAGTGAGTTAGCCTGCATTACTGTGTTCTAACCACTGCACCACCACCATAGCAACTTTCTATATCACCTCTGCCAATATAGGTGCCTGCTTGCTTTAGCTGGGCAGCTGGAATGAACTTCAAGCCTTATATGTCTGGTTGGGAATATATATTGGCATAACTCCTGGTGTTCTTCACTCACCACTCCAAGAAACAATCTCCCCACCATGATAACACCAACACAGATGGGCTTTCAGTGGGTGGGTAAGTGATAAGCCAAAAAGGAAGGCGATTGTTGGAGCCAGTGTTGCAGAACAAGACAAAAAGAGTTTCCACAAATCTCCGAGTATTATTCAGAATTTCAACAGAAGTCATTGATTCAAGGGGGCAAGAACAGCCTAGAGGACAAAGCCGGGGGTAAAGACATCTCTGGGGCTTCATTTTTTGTTAATTTTTTATTTTTTAAACCAACAAAACAAAACAAAACATAACACACACACACACACACAGTGTATACTCCTCCTTTTTTTAACAGCCATTTCGTAACGGTAATCTTCTATTATTTACATTTCCCCCCCTTATTCTTCTTTAGATATATTTGTCCTTGTTGTCCTGTTGTTTCTTATTTGCATTTTTCTTCCTTCATACTATACTTCACACTAAAAATAATACATATTATTATTACTATACATTATTATACACACATTTTCCACTTTTGACCTTTCCACATTTATTCTCCTCTATTATTTCTAGTCTCCCACCAGACATACACCTTGTTCCATATTATATAATACTCTGTGTCTTCCTTTTCTTTTATCTCTTTTCTTAATTTGTCCATCTCAGCACAGTCCAGGATTTTTCTTATCACTTCTTCCTCTGATGGTATATTTCTCATTTTTCCAGAACTGTGCGTATGCTATTCTTGCTGCCGTTGTTATATAACTACATATAACTAGTAGGCTCATACTGGAAGAAAGATTCGTTGCCTACTTTAGAAGAATGGATATTTAAAGTTTCTAGTTTTGCAGAAATGGCAAACATTTCTGCTTATTTGAAGGATCATACACAAGAAAGATATATTATTGTATGGAGAAGATGGATAGATTATATTCAGAAAAAGTATGGGACTACAAAGTTTCATTTATTTTATGAGTAAATTTTATAGTAAATGTTGTAGAGATTTGTTTATGATGTAATTTAAGGGGAGTTAAAGGCTAAGTATGATTTTTTTTTCCTTTCCTTTTCTTTTTTCTTTTTCCTTTTCTTTTTTTTTATTGTTAACTTTGTTATTAATAACCCTGTACTCTTCTCTGGGAAGTGATGGGGGGAGGGTTGAGGGTGGGTGGGTGGGTGAGTGGGTGGGTAAGGATAATATAGTCATGGTAAACGCTTGGGCATTTCCCCTATGCTGCGGTTCATGTGTTTGAGAGGGATGAGTTTAGGGGAGGAAGGTGCAGGGTGGAAGTAGGATGGTAAGAGGAGAAGGGGAGGGGAAGAGAGTAGGAGGGGAGGAGAGAAAGAGGAGGGAAGTGGGGAAGGATTAGAGAGGGTGGACACAGCCTGGGGGGAATGGGCAGGCGGGTACCAATGGTTATGAATTTATTTTACCTTGTAAATTGTATTTTGTATGATGAATAAATGGAAAATAAAAACTTTTTATTAAAAAAAAAGAATAATACATATTATTATTACTATACATTATTATACACATATTTTCCACTTTTGACCTTTCCACATTTATTCTCCTCTATTATTTCTAGTCTCCCACCAGTCATACCACTTGTTCCATATTATATAATACTCTGTGTCTTCCTTTTCTTTTATCTCTTTTCTTAATTTGTCCATCTCAGCACAGTCCAGGATTTTTCTTATTACTTCTTCCTCTGATGGTGTATTTCTCATTTTTCCAGACTTGTGCGTACGCTATTCTTGCTGCCGTTGTTATATGTAGAACTAAGTACCGTATTTCTTTACTGTATTTTCTGTTTAAAACACCCAGCAAAAAGATCTCTGGTTTCCAGTCTACGGGTTGGTCTATTATTTCTTCGATCCATCTTCTTATTTTTAGTCTGGAGCTTCATTATTGGACTGTTTGTCCTTTCTTGGAAAAGGAAGAAAGCTCACAGGACAGCGTCCATTGTCTGAGGACATAGAATCAAGATCACGTGAAATATTAATACCACTCTTCAATGCCTTGGTAAGGCCACACTTGGAATACTGCATCCAGTTTTGGTCACCACGATGTAAAAAAGATGTTGAGACTCTAGAAAGAGGGCAGAGAAGAGCAACAAAGATGATCAGGGGACTGGAGGCTAAAACATATAAGGAAGGGTTGCTGGAATTGGGTATGTCTAGTTTAACAAAGAGAAGTACAAGGGGGGACATGATAGCAGTATTCCAATATCTCAGGGGCTGCCATAAAGAAGAGGGAATTAAGCTATTCTCCAAAGCACCTGAAGGCAGGACAAGAAGCAATGGGTGGAAACTAATCAAGGATAGAAGCAACCTAGAACTAAGGAGAAACTTCCTGACAGTGAGAACAATTAATCAGTGGAACAGCTTGCCTCCAGAAGGAGTAAATGCTCCAACACTGGAAGTTTTTAAGAAGAGACTGGACAGCCATTTGTCCGAAATGGTGTAGGGTTTCCTGCCTGAGCAGGGGGTTGAACTAAATGACCTCCAAGGTCCCTTCCAACTTTACTACTATTACTATTACATTGTCCAAGATTACACAATGGCAGAGGCCACAAACACACCCACGCAAGGAGGCACAGAGCTTTCTCTCTTTGCAAAAGTGTGGGAGCCTTTCTGAACCCGAACGCCCGCTGAGCTTTTTTTGAGCTGGGCTGAATGGAGAAGGAAGCCAGAGACAATGTTGACCGACTGAACCGCCAAAGAGGAGGAGGAGGAAAGGAAGGAAGGAACAAGGGATGACCACACCCCGGCACCATTGCTGGCTTCTCAGCAGTTGTCAAGACCTTGTGTGGCTTCCTGTTTCCTTCCCCTCCCTGCACTGAGCTCCTCCAAGACGTTCATTGAGGAGTTGTCAAAGGGGACGGAAGTGGATGGCGGAAGGCGAAGCAGGACACGGGCTGACCTGGCCTGGGTCTGCAAGCAGGGAGGTTGAGGAGGAAGAGGAGGAGCGGGGGGCTTGCTATGGGGGACATTGTGGTTTGGCTGGGTCACTGGCAAGCCTAACAAGGACAAAGGGAGGACTGTGTGCTCCATGGTTGTCTTGACGCTTGGGTGATAATTGCCACTAGACAGCCTGGGAAATGAATTGACCTACCTCCGTGTTTTTCTTTTCTTGTTTCCTTCCTATTGTCTGCCACTCAGAAGACCAAGATAGTATTGAAAAGAAGACAGCAGGGGACTGTTCTTCCTTCCTTCCTTCCTCCCTTCCTCCCTCCCCCCCTCCCTTCCTTCCTTCCTTGGAGTTTGATCTTCCTTCCTTCCTTCCTTTCTTCCTTCCTTCCTCCCTCCCTCCCTCCCTCCCTTCCTTCCTTGGAGTTTGACCTTCCTTCCTTCCTCCCTTCCTCTCTCTCTCCCCTTCCTTGGAGTTTGACCTTCCTTCCTTCCTTCTTTCCTTCCTCCCTCCCCCCTCCCTCCCTCCTTCCCTCCCTCCCTCCCTTCCTTCCTTCCTTCCTCCCTTCCCTGGAGTTTGACCCTCCCTGCCTCCCTCCGCCCTCCCTTCCTTCCTTCCTTGGAGTTTGATCTTCCTTCCTTCCTTCCTTCCTTTCTTCCTCCCTCCCTCCCTCCCTCCCTCCCTCCCTCCCTCCCTCCCTCCCTTCCTTCCTTCCTTGGAGTTTGACCTTCCTTCCTTCCTCCCTTCCTCTCTCTCTCCCTTCCTTGGAGTTTGACCTTCCTTCCTTCCTTTCTTCCTTCCTTCTTTCTTTCCTTCCTCCCTCCCCCCCCTCCCTCCCTCCCTCCTTCCCTCCCCTCCCCTCCCTCCCTTCCTTCCTTCCTTCCTTCCTTCCTTCCTCCCTTCCCTGGAGTTTGACCCGCCCTGCCTCCCTCCCCCCTCCCTTCCTTCCTCCCTTCCTTGGAGTTTGACCTTCCTTCCTTCCTTCCTTCCTCCCTCCCTCCCTCCCTCCCTCCCTCCCTCCCTTCCTTGGAGCTTGACCTTCCTTCCTTCCTTCCTTCTTTCCTTCCTTTCCTCCCTCCCTCTGTTCTTCTTCTTTCTCAAATTTATATAGCCATCCTACATACATATATGTGACTCCAGGTGCTCTTTGCTATGAAAAGGGCTGTGTTGGAAACCTGGATGTACCATTTTGCTACTTGTATTTATTTCTTGTACCCAACCACTATTATTTGTTCAAGTATTGTCTACTTTATTTGTACAACTCAAGGCAATATGCCTAATCAGCCCCGGGTCCTATTTTCACCGCAACAGCAGCGCCAGGTAGATTGGGTAGAGAGAGTATAACTGGCCCACCTGGCTTGGAAATTCATTGTTAATTGATTAATTAAAACAATGAATTCCCAAGCAGCCTAAATTAATTACAGGCTGACCCTTAAACTTGCACGTGTGAAGGCCAGCAGAAGCATAGAGGATGAATTGACATGGTCTTTCTGAGCTGAAGACTTTGCATTAACACAGCTTCAGTGTCAGGTGCAAAGCACCAGGAATATTCAGAGTAATAATAATAGCAACAACAACAACAACAATAGAATAACAGAGTTGGAAGGGAGCTTGGAGGTCTTCTAGTCTAACCCCCTGCTCAATCAGGAGACCCTATGACATTCCAGTTCTGTTCACATCTGAAGATTTTATTATTGCGACATATAAATAAGAATCAGGGCAACTAGAGAAGAGAAGAGAAGAGAAGAGAAGAGAAGAGAAGAGAAGAGAAGAGAAGAGAAGAGAGGAGAGGAGAGGAGAGGAGAGGAGAGGAGAGGAGAGAAGAGAAGAGAATATATGGAATGGAGTGGAATGAAAGGGAAGGGAAGGGAAGAGAAGAGAAGAGAAGAGAAGAGGAAGAGAAGAGAAGAGAAGAGAAGAGAAGAGAAGAGAAGAGAATATATGGAATGGAGTGGAATGAAAGGGAAGGGAAGAGAAGAGAAGAGAATATATGGAATGGAGTGGAATGAAAGGGAAGGGAAGGGAAGGGAAGAGAAGAGAAGAGAAGAGAAGAGAATATATGGAATGGAGTGGAATGAAAGGGAAGGGAAGGGAAGAGAAGAGAATATATGGAATGGAGTGGAATGAAAGGGAAGGGAAGGAAGGGAAGGGAAGAGAAGAGAATATATGGAATGAAGTGGAATGAAAGGGAAGGGAAGGGAAGGGAAGGGAAGAGAAGAGAAGAGAAGAGAAGAGAAGAGAAGAGAAGAGAAGAGAAGAGAAGAGAAGAAAAGAAAAGAGAAGAGAAGAGAATATATGGAATGGAGTGGAATGAAAGGGAAGAGAAGAGAAGAGAATATATGGAATGGAGTGGAATGAAAGGGAAGGGAAGGGAAGGGAAGCGAAGGGAAGGGAAGACAAGACAAGACAAGACAAGACAAGACAAGACAAGACAAGACAATCTTTAATGTCATTGGCACAATGGCACACATCAAAAAATGAAATTTAGTTGCCCGCTCTCAAAGTGAAACACATACATGACACAAACCTAAAACATACTATATACAACATATGTATAGACCCACACCCCTACATATAAATAATAATAATAATAATAATAATAAATAATAATAAATAATAATAATAATAATAAAGTTGGAAGGGACCTTGGAGGTCATCGAATCCCACCCTGTTGGAATATTCATGAGCAGGAAGAGTCATGTGGTAACTCAGTCAGCCAATGTGAAGAAAGTGCTACTGAGTCTGTGCAAAAGAGTATTGAGTTAGGAGCTGGATTTCCAGTCTCAGGCTTTTTCTCTGTATCTCTCTGTAAGAAGTCTTCAATTGAGCTATGTTGCTGTAAAGAAGAATGTATGGTATTGTAAATATTTTGATATAAATATAAAGAAGTTATTTTGAATCAGCTAAATGCAGTCAACTGTGAGAGCTTCTGATTTAATTTTTCACCAATAGAGAAATTAAAATTCTCTAACAAACCCCCTGCTCAGGCAGGAAACCCTATACCATTTCGGACAAATGGCTGTCCATCTCTTCTTAAAAACTTCCAGTGTTGGAGAATTCACTGCTTCTGGAGGCAGGTTGTTCCACTGGTTAATTGTTCTGATTATCAGGAAGTTTCTCCTTAGTTCTAGGTTGCTTCTATCCTTGATTAGTTTCCATCCGTTGCTTCTTGTCCTGCCTTCAGGCACTTTGGAGAACAGCTTGACTCCCTCTTCTTTGGGGCAGCTCCTGAGATACTGGAACATGGCTATCATGTCCCCCCTCGTCCTTCTCTTCGTTAAACTAGACATAAGGAATAAATATTAAATACTGCTAAATTGGTGCTAAATAAGAGTCGACGGAATTCACAGGGGAGTTGGATGTGGCTCTCTTGTGGCTGCACAATGACTCTAAACGGATGACACATTTATCCCCACCTTCCGGCTCAGCCTCCTCATCGCCTAAATTCATAAATGTTTTGCAATGTAGAATGTATGAAATGCAAGTGTGAAAAACTAGAGCTTATGTTTGGAAGGACAACCCCAGTTACATCACTTGGGCATTATTGGGTTTGGGAAGTACGAACTATGATCCCATCCAATCTGCAATAGTGATGAATATCTGTAGCACGGTGGAGGATGAGGGTGGAGGTTCATTTTCCGAGCTTGTGGGTTGGTTTTGTTTCATTACCAGGCTAGGTAACCTCTTCAGCGGAGTTTAGGGGATGTCTGTGTTGGTGGTCTTCTGTTTATAAGGGTTTCAGGTGTGGGTGTGTCAAGTGAGGGTCTTGTGAGGAGTCATCAGAGAGAGGCTTGGGATGGGTCTTGTGTTGGGGAGGTTACTTCAGGTCAGGGCCATTGGAGGATGTGAATTGGAGCAACACTAAAATCAAAAAAAGTGCATATAGTCAAGGCCATGGTTTTCCCAGTTGCAATGTATGGCTGTGAAAGTTGGACCATAAGAAAGGCTGAGCGCCAAAGAATTGAGGCCTTTGAACTATGGTGTTGGAGAAGACTCCTGCGAGTCCTCTGGACTGCAAGGCGATCAAACTGGTCAGTCCTAGAGGAGATCAACCCCGACTGCTCTTGAGAAGGCCAGATCCTGAAGTTGAAACTCAAGTACTTTGGTCACCTAATGAGAAGGAAAGACTCACTGGAGAAGAGCCTGATGCTGGGAAAGATGGAGGGCAATAGAAGAAGGGGATGACAGAGAATGAGGTGGCTGGATGGAGTCACTGAAGCAGTAAGCGTGAGCTCAAATGGACTGCAGAAGATCGTAAAAGACAGGAAGGCCTGGAAGAACATTGTCCATGGGGTCGCAATGGGTCAGACATGACTGTGCAACTAATAACAACAACAAAATCATCGGCCACCTACCACCCGCCACACTCGTGAGTTCATTGAGTGTGATTCTATCAACAGACACATCAACTTACAACCCCTCAGGATCCAAATCAACCGCACAGCCAGAGACAACACCGATCCTGCTCAATCCCCCTCCCACCAGTAGTTCACCTCCCAATGACCGACATCTAAAGTAACCTCTCCATTACAAGACCCATCAGCAGCCTCTCACTGATGACGCACACCTGACCCATCACAAGACTCTCACTGATTACTCATTCCTGACCCATCTCAAGATTCACACCTGAAGCCCTGATAAACAGAAGAACACTGACATCCCCTAAACTCCACTGAAGACGTTACCCAGCCTGGTAGTGAAACATTCAGAAACCAACCTACCAGCTCGGAAAACGAATCTCCACCATCACCCATCCAATCTATTTGGAGGAATTTTGAAGGAGACATAGAACTTCGCTATGAAGGTACTACCTGCATGATTAACGATGAGGTCAACAAATTGATAACATCCAAGGCCTCTCACACCTCTTGACTTCAACCTTGCTGTTGCACTGGGGGGGAATTATGGGAATAAAAACCCAGGACTGGATTAGATGGGACTAGGTTGAGGAACATTGCCCTTCCTGATGGTGACTTTTCCAGTTTTTCACCAATTGCTGAGCAAGGAGTCATTGAAGGATTTTGCCACATTGCTTCTCCAGCATGAGAAAGTTTTTATAGTGTGGGAAGTCAGCCCCCCAGAGAAGAAAATACTAAAAGGGCAGAAAAATATATTTCCTGAAAGGATCTTAACGAGGCAGAAAAGCATGCCCAGTTTTCTTAATAGCCCCAAGTCTCCCTCCCCCAAGCAAAAACCAGCTCTGTAGAAATGCAGATGTAAATAATCCAGGAAAGCTAGAAGATTAAGAAGACAAAGACACCTAAAATCTACACACCCCACCCAATTCTAAGATAGGACATAATAGAATTAACCCACAGATGCCAACGGGATACAGGTCAAAATACATGACACAGGAAATACAAAACCTCAAATAGGAACAGGAAACAACCTGAAGAGCCCCAGAGGGTATAAAAACCCACTCCCTACATGTGCTCTCTCTCTTTTCTTCCAGAGCCATCTTTCTGTCTGGCTCTCCTCTTCAATAAACTGCAACCTTCTTTCTAATGCAGTCGCCATGTTGTTTATTCCCGGCTCGGACTGAACCCGGATGAAGACTTTTCCTTCAACAATAGCATCCTACATGCGTTCATTGAACAATGTCCTTGCTGATCCACTCTTTCATTTAATTTCATTTCTTTGTCTGGGCCTCCAACTTTCTATTTTCTCCTGACCCGTCCTTTGACTCGCCTCCCTACCTCCAAGCACAGCAATATATGTATTTATTCTGTTCACTTAGGACAAAATATTCTATCCATCTGATAAAGTAGGCTGTGATTCATCACTGCTTATAATGAATGCCTTAGTCATTACGATGCCAAAAGATTCTTGACTGTTTTGCTGGGAAAAAAAAAACCCAACAGACTAACAAGGTTTCTTCTGGGAAGACAGGAAAAATGGGTAGCGCTAGTCTGCAACTACAAAAGTTTAGTAAACCAAAGTTATAACAGCACTGAAAAAAGTGATTTATGATCACTTTTCAGATTTACAACTGTTGCGGTGTCCCCCGCAGTCACACGATCAACATTCGGACGCTTGGCAACTGACTCATATTTAGGACGATCACAGCGTCCCTGGGGGGGGGTCACGCGACCTCCTTCTGTGACCTTCTGACAAGCCAAGTCAAAGGGAAGCCAGGTTTGCTTAACAGCTGTGTCACTAACTTAACAACGGCAATGATTCAATTGTGGTTGTACGTTGAGGATGACCTGTAAATACATAAGCTCATAGTACAGGTAGTTCTCGACCTACGGCTACAACTGAGCCCCAAATTTCTGTTGTTCAGCAAGGCATTCGTTAAATGAGTTTTGCTCCGTTTTATCACCGTTCTTGCCACAGCTATGCAGTGAATCACCGCAGTTGCGACATTGGGAACATACCGTGTTTCCCCCAAAATAAGACCGGGTCTTAGTTTTGGTTTTTTTTGGGGGGGGGGTTTGCCTCCAAAAGAGGCACCAGGTCTTATTTTTGGGGTAGGCTTTACCTCACCTCTGGCATCGACAGCCGCACCCAGCCAGTCCACTTCTTCTGGGGCCAAAGTTCTGCAGCTGCATTCAGGCCTGCATTTTGCAGTCAGGCCTTTCCAGAAGGCCCAAGCAGCCGAGTACCGAGCTGTGGATTCAATCCATAGCTTAGTGCTCGGCTACTGGGCTCTTGCAGAACCGAGCTACGGATTGAATCCATAGCTTGGTTCTTGGCTGCAGCGGCCTTCCGGAATGCCCCATGACTGAGAAATGCAGGCCTGGCAGCAGAAGAGGCCTCAGAAGAAGTGGGCACTGCCTGGCTATGAGGTAAATGGGTGCGGGTGGGTGGGGTAGCTCCACACCTCCACCCACATCCCAGCTTGATTTTTAGGCATATGCCTCGCCCCAAAAGTAGGGCTTATTTTTGGGGTGGAGCTTATATTAGGCCCACCCCGAAAGATCAAGCTAGGGCTTATTGTTCGTGTAGGCCTTACTTTCAGGAAAACATGGTAGTTATTCAATGAATCTGGCTTTCCCATTGAGTTTTCTTGCCAGAAGTTCGCAAAAGGGGATCACATGACCCCGAGGCACTGCAACCGTCATAAGTACATGCCAGTTGCCCAGCATCTGATTTTTTTTAAAATCACATGACCATCAGGATCCTGCAAGGGTCATGTGACAAACAGTACTACGTCCTATATTTTTCCAATACCATTGTAACTTTGGATAGCCACTAAATGAATCGTGGCAAGCTAGGAGTAGCTTCTTTGGTTGTCTCTGAGTGATGGAGAGAAGATGTGGATTGTGGAGACATGATCAGCTGTGTCCTAAAAGGAGGAACTTAGCAAGAGCTCCTTTCGAAGGAGTCTGGCACACATGTCACTGACATGAGACTGAAGGAGGGGAAAGAAGTCAGCTCCGTTGGTGTTGCCCCCAAGTTGGAAATAGATAAAGGAGAACATTTGTAGCTCCGGGTTGAAATGAAAGTCCTTGGTGCTCTCTGAGCTTGGTTGTTTTTTAGCAGATGTTTCATGGCCCAGCTAGGAAACCTCATCAATGCTAGAAGGGAGTGGGGTTTTATGGAGAGGAGGAGGAGGAGGAGGAGGAGGAGGAGGAAGAGGAAGAGGAAGAGGAAGAGGAGGAGGAGAACTGTGAGGTCCTTGGTATTCTCTGAGCTTGGTTGTTTTCTAGCAGATGTTTCATGGCCCAGCTAGGTAACCTCATCAGTGCTAGAAGGGAGTGGGGCTTTCTCTGTTTATATACAAATGGCTTGCCCTGCCATTATTGGTGGGAGCAACTCACTGGTATATAAACAGAGAACAAAACCCAAGGATCCCAATGTCTTCCTCCTCCTCCTCCTCCTCCTCCTCCTCCTCTCTGCAAACCCCACTCCCTTCAAGCATTGATGATGTTACCTACTTGGGTAATGAAACATCTGCAAGAAAGGAAACAAGCTCACAGAGTAGCAAAGATCTCAAGTTCCCCTTCTCCTACTCCTCCTCTTCTTCCTCCTCCTCTCCACAAACCCCACTCCCTTCTTGCACTGATAATGTTACCTAGTTGGATCATGAAACATCTGCAAGAAAACAGCCAAGCTCAGAGAGCACCAAGGACCCCACAGTCCTCGTCCTCTTCCTTCTCCTCCTCCTTCTCCTCCTCCTCCTCGATCTCCTCCTCCTCCTCCTCCTCCTCCTCCTCCCCCCTATTCTCCTATCACTTCTGATGTTACCTAATTGGGTAATGAAACATCTGCAAGAAAGCAACCAAGCTCAGAGAGCAGCAAAGATCCCAAGTTCCCTTCTCATCCTCCTCCTCCTCCTCCTCTTCCTCCTCCTCCTCCATAAACCCCACTCCCTTCTTGCACTGATAATGTTACCTAGTTGGGTAATGAAACATCTGCAAGAAAACCGCCAAGCTTAGAGAGCACCAAGGACCTCATCGTGTATTTCTGCGTTGAGAGGGACACTTGGTTTGACAGCCTCAGCTGTCATTTTCATCTCCACAATTCCAACTTGGTTAAGATTTGCTTTAGTGCACGTAACCTGTAGCTATCCAGATTTCAATGAGCTGAAACCCAACGGCCAGAATCAATGATGGGTTTGACAACCTCTGAATCACTGTGAATCTTTGAACCCTACTTAATGGCAGGGACTTTGAATTGGCTAGGTTCAAAGCTTGCCTTCAACAATCATGGGCACTCCATCACTGGAGGTTTTTAAGAAGAGACTGGACAGTCACTTGTCTGAGACTGTATAGGTCCTCCTGCTTGAGCAGAGGGCTGGACTAGAAGACCTCCAAGGTCCCTTCCGGCTTTATTCGATTCTATCAGGTTCCCAGTTTTTTGTGCAAAATTGAATGAGCCGAGTCATTTTTTGCTCCACTTCACTCATTTTTCAGAACCTGATATTTCATCTTGAGGTCTACAATGGTGCCTTTTTCTATCTCCACCTCCCTTCCCTCCCTTTGCCTGTAACTCTCAGTAACAATTGCCAAGGTAACAGCATCTTGCTCAGAGTAGCACCAAGTGTTTGGCAGAGCTTGCCCTCCCAAACGTGGGGGTGTACGCAGCGCCTCCAATCCCAATGGGATTTCTAATCGGAGAGTCATCGACTGAGTGGGTGGACACAGAGACTTAGACTCAGTAAGTTGACGCTGGTGGAGATGGAAAGGTCTCTTGCTGCTGGCTGGCAGCCGAAGCCTTCAGGCATCAATAAACCCACCACTCATGAAGGACAAACTCTCACATCCTTTGGGGAGGTGGGTGGAGAATGAGGCAAGCAGCTGCAGAAAATCTCATTAATTTCAGCCCTACCTTGAGTGTCTGGTTTACCAGCTAGTGGCTGGGAAGCCAACTCAAGCATGGAAGCCATGGGCGAGAAGCAACCCGGAACTAAGGAGAAATTTCCCGACAGTGAGAACAATTAACCAGTGGAACAGCTGGTTCCTTCAGAGGTTGCGGGTGCTCCATCACTAGAGGCTTTTGAAAAGAGAGTGGACAACCGTTTGTCTGAAATGTTATAGCATCTCCTGCTTGAGCAGAGGGTTGGACTAGGCCAGGGATAGGCAACCTTGGCTCTTTTATGACTCCTGGACTTCAACTCCCAGAATTCCTGAGCCAGTATGGCTCAGCTTGGAAACCTCTCCCTTTCCCCTCAGCATGGCTGGCTCAGGAATTCTGGGAGTTGAAGTCCAGGAGTCATAAAAGAGCCAAGGTGGCCTACCCCTGTTCTAGTCCAACCCCCTACTCAAATAGGAGACCCTATACCAGGGTAGGCAACCTTGGCTCTTTTATGACTGGTGGACTTCAACTCCCAGAATTCCTCAGCCAGCATGGTTCAGCTTGGAAACCTCTCCCTTTCCCCTCAGTGTGGCTGGCTGAGGAATTCTGGGAGTTGAAGTCCATGAATCATAAAAGAGCCAAAGTTGCCTGCCCCTGGACTAGGCCTTCTAATCCAATTTCCTGCTCAAGCAGGAGACCCTAAACCATTTCAATCTCCAAGGTCCTTTCCAACTCTATAGTTCTATGTTCTATGAGCGACCTGGAACCGAGTGGGAGCCAACTCCAAATTTTCTGCCAGACACCAAGACCAACAGAGTGTAGGAGAAGGACTGGCAGAACCTGGAGGGTGGAGTGAAAAGAGGGATCAGCCTAGAATACCTATTTAGTCACAAGTGATCTAAATCCAATTTCCTTTGAATTTCATGGACTCTCATCTAACTCTAAAGAGGCGCTGTTTGTTGAGAAGACTCCTGTGCATTGACTGATCGGCAATGAATCAGTTTAATTGGATCTTCATGGGTGGACCTGGCCTTTCATGCTGACACAGAGCGTCCCATCTCAGTGCTGAGAAATTGAATCTCATAACTAATATTTGACTGTCCAGCCACCTAAGTCACGGTAGCATAGAAAGGTAGAGTTGGAAGGGAGCATAAGAACAATCTAATCCAACTTTTTGCAGTGGACAGAAAAGCCAGTTAAATGAACTTTAAGATATAGCTATCCAACCTAATCTTAAAAACTTCTCAAGAACTCACAACCTCCATAGAGAGAGTGTACCACTGTTGTGTAGATCAGAACAGAAGAGAATAACAGAGTTGGAAGGGACCTTGGAGATCATCTAGTCCAGCCCCCTGCTCAAGCAGGAGAGCCTATGCCATTTCAGACAAGTGGCTGTCCAATCTCTTCTTTAAAAACTCCTGTGAGTTTTTAAAGAAGAGTTTCTGGTGGCAAGCTGTTCCACTAGTTCATTGTTCTCACTGTCAGGAAGTTTCTCCTTAGTTCTAGGTTGGTTATTTCCTTGTTTAGTTTTCATCTGTTGCTTCTTTCTTTGGAAAATAAGTTGATCTTGAGGGGCAGCCCCTCAAATATTAGCCTCCAGTCCCCTAATCATCTTTGTTGCTCTTCTCTGCACCCTTTCTATTGTCTCAACATCATTTTAACATCGTGACGACCAAAATTGGATGGAGTATTCCAGATGAGGCCTTGCCAAGTCCTTAAAAAACAGTACTAACACTTCATATGATCTTGTTAATACAGCCTGCCTTCAAAACTTTTTCTTTATATCAAATCAAAATAAGCTAACCTCAGTTTCTACCCATGGCTCTTAGTCCTCCTTTCTGTGGTGGGGAAAAAACATTTCAGATCTTCTTTCCCAAGGAATCATTTGAAGAAGACTGACGTCATGTCTTCTTCAATCATCTGCTCTCCAGACTTAATGGTCCAAGTTCCTTCACCCTTTCTTCATAGGTGGAAACATGATATCTATTTTCCTACTCTGGAATCTGAACTAACCCCAGCAGAATTTGTTTCTTGACCAGCCTAGGACCATACCATTCTCCTCCCCAATATTTTTTTCCCTACAATCTTCCTTCTACAGGGAGAACTGAACTAATAAAGCATGAGGTATCAGGCATGAACAATTAGACTCATATATGCAAAGTTCAAACTAGCTACTTTGTTGTTCTCTGCCTATTGTACAGGAATCTCCCCTGATTGGCAGCTCTCATCTGGGAATGACAAATAAGATCTTGCCCCCTTGTGTTTACAGGGTGATTCCTCACTTGACTCCCCCCCTCCCATTCAGGAGGGTTGGTCTCCAACCTCTGGCCAGATAACATGTCCATTGATTCCCACATCTATCAACCTATTCTCCAAGTTCTGGGATCATGTTTCCACTGTTGGATAACAGGAGCACTGCAATTGAAGATAGTACAATTAAAAACAAAGGGATAGAATCAAGATTACGAGAAGTGATATTACCGCTTCATAATGCCTTGCTAAGACCACACTTGGAATATTGAATTCAGTTTTGGTCACCAGAACATAAAAAAGATGTTGAGACTCTAGGAAGAGTGCAGAGAAGAGCAACAAAGATGATCAGGGGACTGGAGACTAAAACATATAAGGAACGGTTGCAGGAATTAGGAATGGATAATCTAGTGAAGGACTAGGGGTGACATGATAGCAGTGTTCCAATTTTTAAGGGGCTGCCACAAAGGAGGTCAACTTTTTTTCCAAAGTAACTAGAACGCAAGACAAGAAACAATGGATGGAAACTAATCAAGGAGAGAAGCAACCGGGAATTAAGGAGAAATCTACTAACAGTGAGGACAATTAACCAGTGGAATAGAAGTTGCCTCCAGAAGTTGTGGATGCTCCATCACTGGAAGCTTTCCAAAAGAGACTGGACAATCACCTGTCTGGAATGGTATAGAGCAAGGGTAGGCAACCTTGGCTCTTTTATGACTCGTGGACTTCAACTCCCAGAATCCCTGAGTCAGCCATGCTGAGGGGAAAGGGGGAGATTTCCAAGCTGAGCCATGCTGGCTGAGGAATTCTGGGAGTTGAAGTCCACAAGTCATAAAAGAGCCAAGGTTGCCTATCCCTGGTATAGGGTCTCCTGCTTGAGCAGGGGGCTGGACTAGAAGACCTCCAAAGTCCCCTCCAAGTCTGTTATGCTGTATAATTCCTTCATCAAATCATCTTCAAGGCAGATATTTCATTCATCCCGAAGTAATAAAACAGCAAGACGCTTGTTAAGCTCAGTTATTACTTACAGTTATTTCAAGCGATATTATATTTCAATCTTTTTTTAAAGGCAATTCCTCTATCAGATCTGACTCTGTTATATTAATTTTATAAAGCCCCAGGGCAGGACTGACCTTAAAAATAAAGAGAGAGAGAGAGAGAGAGAGAGAGAGAGAGAGAGAGAGAGAGAGAGAGAGAGGAAAAAAAAACTATTACATAGCTCGAAACGCGGTGAATCTTTTTGTTGTAATGCAATAGGATTATACTTTTTTGAAAAAAAATAAAATTAAATCACAGCTAACATTTATTCAGAAATGTCGCAAATGAAAGGGGGGGTGGAGAAACCATGGTAACCTGTTACATAGCTTTCTAAATAAAGCCTTTAAAAAAAAACTGGCTGCCATTCGCTGGCTGGATTGCTTCGCCAAGTGTTGTCCACGCGTTGTGTAACTGGGTGCAACATTAAGAGAGAGAAATTACACAGTGTTCATTGTGGCATTCCTCCCCCCCCCCCGAACGATGCTTCACTATTATTGTTCCATTGCTGAGAAAAAATCACCAACGTTTACCGCGAGTGACTAAAGCCGGGTTTCCATCTCAGCACAAAGAAAGTAATTCAGTGCGCCAAAGTAATTTTCAGCTTCCTTTCCATTCAAATATTGATCAGAAGCAAAAAAATGTCAGCCCTGGTAGGAATTCACTCTGAAATGAAACCCTGCTTGGCATTTAATCCACTTTAGCAACTATTGGATCCTACAATACGTCTTTTGTTCTGGCGGGCAAACGCAGACAGCCAAATCTGACCGACTTGAAAACGCTTCTGTCACTCAGTTGGAATCACTAAGAACAATTTATTTTATTTTATTTTATTTTGCAGCATAAACTCAGTTCCATGCTGGTCACCTTCTGACAACCTGAGATACCCACGACGACTTGGGAATAGATTTTTATATGGAAAAGTCTCTCGTGCCAATGGAGAAGAAGAAGAAATAGCTAATTTGAGGTTGCTGGCTTTCTCGCTTAGTATAATTCCTGTAATTCTACGTTTAACTGTAGAGAACCATTTGATCAGTGTTTAAGTCTGAACATTCATGAAGCTACAGAAGCCCGTGAAAATGAGTCTAGACTATTATTATGGAATAGCAGTACTGCAGGGGCGAAATGTTGCTGGTTGATGATGTCTCCATGTTCTTTTACGAAATGATGAAGGTGTTCCTCAGCTGGGTTCTTATTATCTTAAGATCGTACCTACAATATGGCATTTTCCAGTTTTGGTCACCACACTATAAAAAAGATGTTGAGACTCTAGGAAGAGTGCGGAGAAGAGCAACAAAGAGGATTAGGGGGCTGGAAGCTAATACATATGAAGAACGATGGCAGGAACTGGGCATGGCTACTCTAGTGAAGAGAAGGACCAGGGGAGACATGATAGCAGTCTTCCAATATTTGAGGGGGTCTCACAGAGAGGAGGGAGTCAATCTGTTTTCCAAAGCACCCGAAGGCCAGACGAGGAATGATGGATGGAAACTGATGAAGGAGAGATTCAGCCTGGAAATAAGGAGAAATTTATAGAGAGAACAATCAACCAATGGAACAGAAGTTGCCTTCAGATGTTGTGGGTGCTTCATCAATGGAGGCTTTCAAGAAGAGACTGGACAGCCATCTGTCAGAAATAGTGTAGGGTCTCTTGCTTAAGCAGGGGGATTGTACTAGATGACCTATAAGGTCTCTTCCAACTTTATTCTGTGATGGCTAAAGCCCATCTAGAAGCTAACCTGGGGCCTAGAAGAAGGCAAGTTTGTTTTGAATTGTGGTGCTGGAGAAGATTCTTGGACTGCAAGGAGATCAAATCAGTTGAACCTAAAGGAAATCAACCCTGACTATTCTTTGGAAGGACAAATACTGAAGCTGAAGTTCAAATTCTTTGACCACCAAATGAGAAGAGAGACTTCTTGCAGAAGATCCCAATGTTGGGAAAGACAGAAGGCAAAAGGAGAAGGAGACAGCAGAGGACGAAATGATTAAATAGCATCATCAATGCAATGAATACAAACTCCAGTAGACAGTGGAGAACATGTGTGCTATCTCCCATGGGGTTGTAAAGAGTCAGATACAGTTTAGTGCAGTGGTTCTCAACCTGTGAGTAGGGACCCCATTTGGGGTCGAACGACCATTTCACGGGGGTTGCCAAACAATGCAGTCCGCCATTTTTCCCCCCTTTTCCTTAGCTGTGCTACTCCCTTTTATTCTATTGGCTTTTGAAAGCCAATAGAATAGACTCTCTTGAATAGAGTCTAATTCTATTGGCTTTCAAAAGCCAATAGGAATTGTCCAGGCTGTCTCTGCTCTGCTGAGCCTGCCAAAAGTCCCATTCTGCAGATGGTGCTGCACCAGTTGAGTAGTCCTTGACTTACGACCAGTTGAGTAGTCCTTGACTTACGACCGGTTGGGGGTCGCGGCATTAAAAAGGTTGAGAACCACTGGTTTAGTGATTGGATAACAACGAAACTAATGACCTAAAACAATGCCAGTTAGCCAGTTGGAAAATAACCTACCAGACCTGGTTCAAAGAAAGCCAAATGTTTAATGTGAAAGACCATAGCCTCAATATTCAAGAGCCAAGGTTGCCTACCCCTGCACTAGACCAACAATCAAGAAATAAGCAATACCCCAATCAAAGAACTAACAACTCAGACAAACAACCTAAATGTTAGAAATTCTGTTTATATAGCCCTACAGAAGAAACAAAGTGCACAATCACCACATGCTTTACTGCTTAACTGTAACAAGAAGCAGGAAACTTTTCTCAGAACAAAAAGACACAGAGTGTATACCATAGATGCAAACATATAAGCACTTTCATCTACTGGTTGGATGTAGTTGTTGCACAAAATACATTCCAACCATGTATTCTAACCATAACAGCAAATAATAGCCTATTCAACATACCACCAAGAATACTCTCACCATGATTGACAGGGGAAGCAATATATATAAAAAGAGAGCAAACCCCACTCCTCCTAGCATTGATGATGTTATCTAGTCAGGTATCTTCCAAACTCAAGGAGTAGAGCAGACATGTTAAACCTGCGATGTCATGTGACATCGTGCAACGTATCGGGACATTGCCAGCAATGGGGTGGGTGCGGCTTCTGCGTGACGCATCTGGCCTGCAGGCTGGCAGTTTGACACCCCTGGAGTAGAGCGATGAATAAAACACACCCACACCAACACACCTAATAGTAATCCCTGTGTGTGATTTAGGTATTATTTGAGGGAAGGAGAGAGAGAGAGAGAGAGAGAGAGAGAGAGAGAGAGAGAGAGAAGTAGTATCTTTGAGGAGAGAAGGAGAGAGGGAGACAGAGGGGAGGAGGGAATGAGGGACAGAGGGGGAGAGAGAGAGAGAGAGAGGAGTAGTATCCTTGAGGAGGGAAGGAGAGAGGCAGACAGAGGGGAGGAGGGAATGAGGGACAGAGAGAGAGAGAGAGAGAGAGAGAGAGAGAGAGAGAGAGAATGGCGTAGTATACAGAGGCAAACTTAGATGGATTGTTATTTGTTAACTGTCTCCACATCTGAGTAAAAGGATGATTAAAACAAACCCACACCCACACATCAAAAGTAATCTATCTATGGTGATTTAGATACTATTTGAGGGTTTTCTTAAGTATGTGTGCTCATCACATGTTTGTGATTATGTCAGTCCTTGGCAAACTTTACTGTCATGCGATGAAGCTCCTGTCTTAGCTGGCATTATGAGAGATTTCTCAGAGGAGCTCAGAATCCTGAATTTTTAGGAACATAGGTAGTCCTCAACGTACAACAATCCGTTTAGTGACCGTTCAAAGTGACAACGGCACTGAAAAACAGTGTCTTATAACCATTTTTCGCACTTACAACCACGGCAGCATCCCCAGGGTCAGGTGATCAAAATTCAGATGCTTGGCAACTGACATGTACTTATTACAGTTGCAGTATCCTGGGGTCATGTGATCACTGTTGGGACCTTCTGCCAAGCAAAGCCAATGGAGAAGCCAGATTCGCTTAACAACCACGTGACTAACTTAACCCCTGCAGTGATTCACTTAACAACGGCGGCAGAAAATGTCGTAAAATATCGTGAAACCAACGTTTCACTTAGCAACAAAAATCTGGGTCTCAGTTGTGGTCGTAAGTGGAGAACTACCTATAATGCTTTGGAAATTCATCTGATGGTCCTGACATCCATCCTTGTTGTTGTTAATTGCGAAGTCGTGTCCGACCCATCGCGACCCCATGGACAACGTTCCTCCAGGTCTTCCTGTCCTCTACCATCTTCTGGAGTCCATTTAAGTTCACACCTGCTGCTTCAGTGACTCCATCCAGCCACCTCATTCTCAGTCGTCCCCTTCTTCTATTGCCCTCAATCTTTCCCAGCATCAGGCCCTTCTCCAGTGAGTCCTTCTGTCAAGACTGCTAACATCGTATGTTCTTGCTTGCCATATATGAAGAAGCAAACCTGTTTTACTTAGCCGAGCAGCATTTCTAGAGTTAAGACAGATAGCAGTAGGTTAAGGGGTGGGAAAGTATGCAAGTCAACCATAACAATGTCTGGGCACAGTGTGGCCAAGGTCAGCTCAGCTGCACCGGGAGGGGCACCTCACGGTTCACATTAATTGGAGAATGTGATTGATGACTGTAAAATGAAGGAGTGAGTTATGCTTTGTTACAGATGCTTGGGGGAGGGAGGATTCAGTTTCTGGCTTAACTTTGTTAGTGCCGAAGCTATGCAGAATAATAAAAGATTCTTTTAGAGGAAAAAGCCTCAAAATTCTTTGAAAATCTGCTTTCTTTCGGAACCATGTCACCTTCCTTCTCATTAGGTGGCCAAAGTATTTGAGTTTCAACTTCAGGATCTGGCCTTCTCAAGAGCAGTCGGGGTTGATCTCTTCTAGGACTGACTGGTTTGAACGCCTTGCAGTCCAAGGGACTCGCAGGAGTCTTCTCCAGCACCATAGTTCAAGAAATCCATCCTAGTGCCTTTAATACTTTGATCACTGTGAAAGGAGGTGATGATTATGGATTGGAAAGTATATTTCCATAACTCTAACCTTGTGTATAGAATCAATATCCCAAGCTTATGAAATATTAAATTCAGGGTAGATTCTCTTTTTTAGTAATATGTACTGAACTTGCTATAATATACAATTCCGTTTGGCGATTCACATTTTGTTGACCACGGCTTTTGATGATCATCTTTACCTTTAAGATGAATCCCTTAGCGATACAGAACATTGTGGGTTTTTATTCACAACTAATTCATCGTGTTTTAGAAAGCTAGAGCCTCCATGACATTTTCAAATTCCTGGTTTATTTGTCTATTTCTATATAATATTCTTCTTTTTCTTTTTTCAATACTATTTTGTTATATAGCTATATAGAAAGTATAGTTATATAGTTTCTTTAAAATGTTCAATCAGATAGATAGATAGATAGATAGATAGATAGATAGATAGATAGATAGATAGATATAGAGATAGAGATAGATAGATAGATAGATAGATAGATAGATAGATAGATAGATAGATAGATAGATAGAGAAAGAGAGAGACAGAGAGGGTGGGAGGGGGGAAGGGACAGAAGGAGAGAGGGAGAGAGGGGGGGGAGGGAGGGAAGGAGGGAGGAAGAAAGAAAGAGAGAGAGAGAGAGAGAGAGAGAGAGAGAGAGAAGAGTGGTATATAGAGGCAAACTTAGATAGATTATTGTTTGTTAACTGTCTCCGCACCCGAGTAGACGGATGATTAAAACAAACCCACATCCACACCCCAAAAGTAACCCATGTGTGCGATTTAGATACTGTTTGAGGGTTTCCCCACGTATGTGTCCTCATCACATGTTTGTGATTATGTCAGCCCTTGGCAAACTTCTTGAGATGAAGCCCATGCCTTAGTTGGCATTAAGAGATATTTATCAGATGAGTGGAAGAGAAATTGATCGCCAGTGTTTTGGCTGAGCTTGATTAAATGGATCTGCTGGGATCCTGCATGGTGTGGTGCTAAAACAGAGGACGGTGTCCTTGCTGGTCTCTGAGCTTGCTTAGTTCTTGGCAGATGTTTTGTTACTCAACTCATCAGTCCTTTGAGCTTCTAGCATTGGTGATGTTACTTAGTTGGGTCATGAAACATCTGCAAGAAAATCACAAAGCTCAGAGAGCATCAAGGGCCCCACAGTCATCATCCATCTCCTCCTCCTCCTCCTCCTCCTCCTCCTCCACCACCACCACCACCACCACCACCACCACCTCCTCCTCCTCTCCACAGACCCCACTCCCTTTTAGCACTGATGGTGTTATCTAGTTTGGGTCATGAAACATGTGCAAGCAAACAACCAAGCTCAGAGAGCACCATAGACCCCATAGTTGTCCTCCTCCTCCTCCTCTTCCTCTTCCTCTTCCTCCTCCTCTTCACAAACCCCACTCCCTTCTAGCACTAACCATGTTATCTAGATAATGAAACATCTACAAGCAAACAAACAAGCCCAAAGAGCTCCAAAGATTTCATCATTCATCCCCAGGCTACCAATATGTTTTTTTCAATTGAACATAGAACATCATCAGAGTTGGAAGGGATGTTGGAGGTCTTCTAGACCAACCCTCTGCTCATGGAGGAGACCCTATACCATTCTAGCCAAATGGCTTTCCAATCTCTTCTTAAAAACCTCCAGTGATGGAGTAGGCAAGCTGTTCCACTGGCTGATTGTTCTCACTGTCAGGAAGTTCTAGGTCTTCTCTTTAGTTCTAGATTGCTTCTCTCCTTGGTTAGTTTCAGAGAACACTTGAAAGCAAGGCAAGGAGAAAGTTATTTGTCTTTGCATCTTCTCTGATACCTTCATGGAGGTGGCACCTACTTCTTCTCTGCAGGAAGCAGAGTCTCACATCCAGAACCCCATTATTACTATGAAGTTATTCATTTTCACACATGTGCCCATCTTCTTATGTCAGGCTGATGACAGCTGTTCCATTCCTCATTTTTGCTCTTTCTCTTCTCAGCTGCCTTTTTCCTGCCTGCCTTAGGAACCAATTAGTCAACAGACAGCTCAGAGCAGGGGCATACCACTGAGATGCTAGTAGGCCAGCTCTTAAGTACATTGCTTTAGACCTGTAGGAAATTAATAGTATAGTATAGTATAGTATAGTATAGTATAGTATAGTATAGTATAGTATGGTATGGTATGGTATGGTATGGTATGGTATGGTATGGTATGGGATGGGATGGGATGGGATGGGATGGGATGGGATGGGATGGGATGGGATGGGATGGGATGGGATAAGAATGGAATGGAATAGAATAGAACAGCACAGCAGAGAACAGAACAGCACAGCACAGCACAGCAGAGAACAGAACAGAACAGAATAGAATAGAATAGAATAGAATAGAATAGAGCTGGAAGGGACCTTGGAGGTCATCTAGTCCAACACCCTGCTCAGGCAGGAAACCCCACACCATTTCAGACAAATGGTTGTCCAATCTCTTCTTAAAAATCTCCAGTGTTGGAGCATTCACCACTTCTGGAGGCAGGTTGTTCCACTGATTAACTGTCCTTACTGTCAGGAAATTTCTCCTTAGTTTTAGGCTGCTTCTCTCCTTGATTAATTTCCATCCATTGCTTCTTGTCTTGCCTTCAGGAGCTTTGGAGAATAGCTTGACTCCCTCTTCTTTGGGGCAACCCCTGAGATATTGGAATACTGCTGTCATTCAACCCTAGTCCTTCTTTTCATTAAAACAAATGTCTATAGATGCCCAACTCAGATATAGGTAACTCCAAGCAACTTACAATATTTCAATTAAAAATAATCACCATATAATAAAACTGTGAAAAAAATCATTAGCCACCCCCTCCCCTATAGCAGCAACAACACAATCAAACCAGCCACTTGACTGGCGCTGTCTCCATTCACGGTCCTCAAAACCAGCTGACAAAACATATTTTTACAGCCTTTCGGAAAAGCAACAGGGTGAGGCCAACCATACCTCAGGGGAATGATATTCCATAAAAAAGGGGCCACCACGGAGAAGGTCCTTTTTCATGTTCCCACTAGATAGATGTGCCTAATCAATGGGATATACTCTGTCCATAACATACTCTGTCTTCACACAGATGGATGTAGTAGATGGTCTGCCAGATAGCCTGAATCCTTACCATAAAACAGCGGTGGGATTCAGCCGGTTCGCACCACTTCAGCAGAACCGGTAGCTAATTTTTTGTTGCCCAGGCCCAGAACGGACTTCTGGAAGTGGCATCTGCGCAGAGAATTGGTTGTTCACATATTTGAATCCCACCACTGCTATAAAAGGACATTGTCAATGCTGCTAACATTGGATGTTCTTGCTTTAACAACATAGAGAGATGCAACCTTTTTCTTCCTTATGCTTTACTCTTAGAATTAGATGAGGGAGGAGGAGGAATGTGGTGGGAGTTAGTTAGACATAACAATATTGTAATAGTGTGCTTTTGAAATAAGAGGGTTTTTGAAATAAGAGATGATAAGAATTGGCGGGTTGCAGAACTGGAGAGAAAGCCTGAATTTCAAACTAATTGGAGAATGTGATTTATGACGGTTAATTAGAGGAGGGAATTGTGTTCCGATACTATGTGCTCAAAGGAGGGGAATCCAGATTTTGGCTTCGCTTATGTATGTGCCGATGCCATGCTACTCAAATACTTTAAGGCAAACAAAGTTCTTTGAAGAGTTTCATTTGTCGGAACCATGACAGACATAAAAATCAACCACTTTTAACTTCCTAACGATCCAAATGAAAGCAACGGGACACTGAAGCCCAAAGCAAATTTAGGATATCACCCATTTTCTGGTGATACCATCTCTGGCTTGTGTTGCGTAGACATTGAACAATCGGTCCTGCTGCACACAGGGTTAAGTGAGAATGGACTTTTCCATCTTCTCTACCACCCCACCATCAAAATTCAAGCCATTGGCAACAACAGACATTTGCAACAATTGCAGTGTACTGGGATCACATAATTGCCATCTGTGACCTTCCCAGTTGCAACAAGCAAAGTCCAGGGGAGAACCTAAGTTTGCTTAATGACTGCATGATTTGCTTAACAACTGTAGCGATTTGCTTAACAACCAGGGCCAAAATGATAAAATTGGGCACAATTCACTTAGCAATGAAAATTCTGGTCTTAAGCATTGTCATAAATCAAGGGCTACCTATACTGCAAATGTAGAAGTAAAGATGGTCTAAGACAGTGTTTCCCAAACTTGACAATTTTAAGGCATGAGGACTTCAACTCCCAGAATTGAGAGTTGAAGTCCACATGCCTTAAAATTGTCAAGTTTGGGAAACACTGGGACTCTAAGACAAGAGCGGGAGAGCAGGATTCATCCCTAAGGAGAGAACACCCCATCCTCCTCCTCTTAGGGACTAGAAGTCTGGAAACTAATCAAGGAGGGAAGCAACCTAGAACTGAGGAGAAATTTCCTGACAGTGAGAACAGTTAACCAGTGGAACAGCTTGCCACCAGAATTGGTGGGTGCTTCATCGCTGGAGGTTTTTAAGAAGCGACTTGTCTGAGATGGCATAGGGTCTCCTGCTTGAGCAGGGGTTGGACTAGAAGACCTCTAAGGTCCCTTCCAGTTCTATTTTGATGGATAGATGGATGGATGGATAGAGGGAGTGAGGGAGGAAGGAAGGAAGGAAGGAAGGAAGGAAGGAAGGATAAATAAGGAGGGATGGAGGATGAAAAAAAGGAAAAATAAGTAAATGAAGGAGAAATGGAGGGAGGAGGGAAGGGAAGGAGGGAGGGAGGAAAGAAGGAAGGAAGGAAGGAAAGAAGGAAGGAAGGAAGGAAGGAAGGAAGGAAGGAAAGAAAGAAGGAAGGAAGGAAGGAAGGAAGGAAGGAAGGAAGGAAGGAAGGAAGGAAAGAAAGAAAGAAAGAAAGAAAGAAAGAAAGAAAGAAAGAAAGAAAGCAACCTGGAATTAAGGAGAAACTTCCTGACAGTGAGGACAATCAACCAGTGGAACAGAAGTTGCCTTCAGAAATCGTGGGCGCTCCATCACTGGAGATTTTTAAGAGGAGACTGGACAGCCACCTGTCTGAAAGGGTACAGGATTTCCTGCTTCAGCAAGGGGTTGGACTAGAAGACCTCCAAGGTCCTTTCCAGCTCTATTCTGATTGAATGTATGACACCATTTGTATGTCACCAACCTCAAAGAGCCTTTAGCTTGCTAAAAAAAAAAAAGGACAAAATGTATTCAATCACACCACAATGCAAATGCTGCAACTTATTAGTTCTGTCAGACAACCGGACACAAGTATGTCATTGCGTCATTTGAGGAATGAGTCGCCGTGTGTTTGCTACCATTTTGACATCATTGCTGTCGGCGAGGCGGGCTGCTGCTTGCAAGCATTACAATGCCACCAACGTTCTGATCTCACCACACAGATGGAACGATTTATCTCCTTTTTGTGCAGACATCACTGTGTGAGGTGGCTCGCCCACTCTTAGGTGTGCGGACACTCATGTGGAATGGGACAACTCGCCACAACCAAGTCGCTACAGTCAGCTCACAATGGCCAACTCGCCGTGGAACAATTCAACAATTCAATTTCATTATTTAAAATAATTTAAAAACCAAGCTGGCAGAAATAGCCAACACTCCAGAAGACAGGCTTAGGATACAGGAGGATCTGGACAGACTTGAACACTGGGCACTATCTAACAAAATGAAATTCAATGGTGAAAAAAGCGAGGTTCTGCATTTAGGCAAAAAAAACCAAATGTACAGGTACCGTATAGGGGTTACCTGGCTCAATAGTAGCAACTGTGAGAAGGATCTCAAAGTCCTAGTGGACAATCATTTAAATAGGAGCCAGCCGTGTGCTGCAGCTGCCAAAAAAGCCAACACAGTGTTAGGCTGCATTAACAGAGGGACAGAATCAAGATCACGTGAAGTTTTAATACCACTTTACAAGGCCTTGGTAAGGCCACACTTGGAATAGTGCATCCAGTTTTGATCACCACGATGTAAAAAAGATGTGGAGACTCTAGAAAGAGTGCAGAGAAGAGCAACAGAGATGATCAGGGGACTGGAGGCTAAAACATATAAGGAACGGCTACTGGAATTGGGTATGTCTAATTTAATGAAGAGAAGGACAAAGGGGGACATGATAGCAGGGTTCCAATATCTCAGGGGCTGCCCCAAAGAAGAGGGAGTCAAGCTATTCTCCAAAGCACCTGAAGGCAGGACAAGAAGCCATTTGTCTGAAATGGTATAGGGTTTCCTGCCCGAGCAGGGGGTTGGACTAGATGACCTCCAAGGTCCCTTCCAACTTTTTATTATTATTATTATTATTATTATTATTATTATTATTATTATTATTATTATTATTATTATTATTATTATTATTTAACTTTTGTCATTCACAGTTCATTTTGTCCCTCCTTTGGCATCCTTTCTTTAATGATTCCATTCTACTATTCTTTTGATATTATTGTAATATTATTTGATATTATTGTGCGTTGGTCATCGGAAGTTGGCCGTGACGAGTTGGCTGTGGCAAGTTGGCTGTGTTGAGTTGGCCATGGTGAGTTGTCCTATAGTGGGTTGGCTGTGACAAATCGGCTGCAGCAAGTTGTCTGCAGCAAGTTGTCGTAGACCCCATCATGATGGCAACAACTTTGAGTTGATGAGAATAAGAGTCACTATTGTTAATGCCTCCTCCTCCTCCTCCTCCTCCTCCTCCTCCTCCTCCAACTATCTGACACCACAAGTAGCTGATTCACATTTTGTTAGCAATCCTGAGTACAGCTAGTCCCCACTTAGCAACCACAATTAGGACCAGCAGCTTGGGTACGTAAAGTGGACACTAAGTGGAAAATCCAGTATTGGTGATGTGTTTTCATTTTCCCCCCAAATTCCCCACCTTTTGAAATGCATACTGGATACTTAGCAAGAAGGGAATAATGTTTGTATTTACATTCATTGGAGAGAAAGGGATTACAAGAGAGTAAATGGGCAATGGGAA
Organism: Crotalus adamanteus; assembly: GCA_039797435.1. Classification (NCBI taxonomy): domain Eukaryota; kingdom Metazoa; phylum Chordata; class Lepidosauria; order Squamata; family Viperidae; genus Crotalus; species Crotalus adamanteus. Next base: position 4,301,645 of record CM077920.1, on the reverse strand, counting down.
TTACACACTGAAAAAAATGTATTGGTACCAGCTATTTGCCCAGTGCACATGGGACGGGGAGCCGTATGCACTCTAGGAAAACAGCTAGTAATTTCTTTATTGTGTGCCTGCTTATTCTTTTGTAATCCCTTCCTCTCCAATCTCTCGACTCTGCAAAGTGGGCTTGGGGGGGAGAAAAAAAATGAATCAGGACAACACATACTGACTGCAATGGCAATCATATGATTGAGGGGCCCTGCAAAGGTCATAAAATCACACCTTGGTTGCAAAGTTATTTTTTTTTTCAGTATGGTCCTAACTTCGAATGGTTCCTGAATGAGGCAATTGGCTAGCGAAGTATATTCATTTATTTTATTTATTTATGAGACTTATATACCGCTTTAAGTGCAAGCACTCTCTAAGCAGTGTACACCAGTAAGCAATGTATATATATATATATATATATATTTACATTGCCCCCAACAATCTGGGTCCTCATTTTACCTACCCCGGAAGGATGGAAGGCTGAGTCAACCTTGAGCCGGTGAGATTTGAACTGCTGACCTGCTGAACACAGTCAGCTAAAGTGGCCTGCAGTACTGCACTCTAACTGCTGCGCCACCAAATATTTATTTATTTATTTATTACTTACTTACTTACTTACTTACTTTTTGTATTTATATTGCCAGCCATCTTACGCAATGTGATTCTGGGCAGCGTACAAAACAGCGTACAAAACAAATCTATTTTTAAAACCTTCCACAAATTCAAAAAAATAATATTATTATTAGAGGTTAACAGAGAGTTAACAGATTATAAACAATGGACATGTATTAGCTTAACAAACGCCGGACAACTTTGTTGATTGGAAAAATTAACATATGTTGATGAAAAAAGAAATTAATAAAAAAATAAATAAAAAATATATATAAATAATGGAGCCCTAGGAGCACGATGTGTCAACTTTAGAATGAGCCTGGCTGCAGCCATTTTTTCTTTCTCATGTCTAGTTGACACCTAGCATGGAGGGAGGGGAGATGCCAGGGGTAGGCAACCTTGGCTATTTTATGACTTGCGGACTTCAACTCCCAGAATTCCTCAGCCAGCATGGCTCAGCTTGGAAACCTCTCCCTTTCCCCTCAGCATGGCTGGCTCAGGAATTCTGGGAGTTGAAGTCCATGAGTCATAAAAGAGTCAAAGTTGCCTAACCCTGCCCCAGCCAGGCAGGAATTCTGGGAGTTGAAGTCCACGAGTCATAAAAGAGCCAAGGTTGCTTACCCCTCTGCTGGATGAAACAGACTTCCTCTTTCAGACTTTCTCTCATGGGAACCAAAGTCATCAGCTGCTCCTAAGACTGCGGACTGGACACTTCATGAATATCCCACCAACAAGCTGTATGGGGAAACATAGTTGCTTGCCTAGCCTTAGAAGTGGGGGGATTTTTTTAACTTTGATTTGGGGAAATGTTGTGCATCTTTTCAGACTTGGTTTCACTTTTGAAATGCCAATATTTTGTATCAATAAACATGTTCTCTGAGGAATGGCAAGCCTTGGAGTTCTGCTTTATTTGTTGCTGTCTGTCGGAAGCCTGACGCAGTGCTCACGTGATTAGTCTGCTGGCTTGGCAACCAGCAGACCTGCATTCGAGACCCCAGTGCTGCTGTGGGATGAGGTGAGATCCTGTCTTTCACTTCAGCTCCTACTGGGGACATGAAAGGACCTCCTAACACTGCAGCCCCATCCTTTACCAAATATGTTGAGACTCTAGAAAGAGTACAGAGAAGAGCAACAAAGATGATCAGGGGACTGGAGGCTAAAACATATAAGGAACGGTTGCTAGAATTGGGTATGTCTAGTTTAACGAAGAGAAGGACAAGGGGGGACATGATAGCAGTCTCCCAATATCTCAGGGGCTGCCATAAAGAAGAGGGAGTCAAGCTATTCTCCAAAGCACCAGAAGGCAGAACAAGAAGCAACGGGTGGAAACTCATCAAGGAGAGAAGCAACCTAGAACTAAGGAGAAACTTCCTGACAGTGAGAACAATTAACCAGTGGAACAGCCTGCCTCCAGAAGCGGTGAATGCTCCAACACTGGAAGTTTTTAAGAAGAGACTGGACAGCCATTTGTCCGAAATGGTGTAGGGTTTCCTGACTGAGCAGGGGGTTGGACTAGATGACCTCCAAGGTCCCTTCCAACTTTACTATTATTATTATTATGGCAGAGTCCAGGATTGGTTAAATCTAAGGTGACCAACTTTTTTACAATGAGAAGAAGGACACAAATAAATTGAAGAAAAAATATGAATAAATAAAATTAATTATTAAAACTGAAACAATAACATAAGCGAATAAACTTGTAAATAAAATTATACATATTTGGAAATTATTAAATAGATGATCAATTAATAAAATGTGAATTATTGTGCTCACCTGTGTATGATTGAATATTCACTGAGAAAGAAGTGAGTTTAATGCGTGCGTGTGTGCCGTGTCGTGTTTTGGTAAGAAGTAAACAAAGCCACTTGCGTGTGGCGCACTCTCTCAAAACAATTCTGTGCGGAGCGCATGCATCTCATAATCGCATCTCACCGCACTGTACTGAGCCTTGATGAACTGTTATGTCAAATAAAATACATCACATCACACGCAACGGATCAGATCAGCATCGATTGAATACGGAGATTTACAGATTAGTCTTCAAATATTGAAAAGGAGGACATGTAGGAGGACACTTTTCAAGAAAGGACAGAACTTACAAAAGAAGAATTGTCCTCCCTAAAGGAGGACAATTGGTCACCTTATTAAATCCCCAAACCCAGAAACCGTTCCATCTTGCTAGGGTTCACTTGAAGCTTGTTACTCTCCATCCAGACTCTCAGAGTCTCCAGTCCCTGGGATAAAACATCAACCCCCTCAATTTGTCAGAGGCAGAGATGTGTAATTTGATGTCATCAGCATCCTGATGGTAACTCACCCCATGGCAATGAATGAGCTCACCCAGGGAATTCACGCAGATGTTGAAAAGAAGGAGAGAGAACACGGAAGTCCTGGAAAAGAAAATTAAAATGAATCTGCATGATGGTGGATGGGGGAAAAAAATCAAGGATGGCTTGTGTCATGGCCCCATCAGAGCCCAGTTCAGAGGAGGAGGAGTTGGAACTGGGACCATCCGACGGGGAAGGCACATCTTCTTTGGCTAGTTTGGTTTGGCTAGTCTAAGGAAGAGAAGAAACAGGGGGGACATGATAGCAGTATTCCAGTATTTAAGCACCAGAGGGAAGGACGAGAAACAATGGTTGGAAACTGATGAGAGAAGCAACCTGGAATTAAGGAGAAACTTCCTGACAGTGAGGACAATCAACCAGTGGAACAGCTTGGCTCCAGAAATCGTGGGTGCTCCATCATTGGACATTTTTAAGAAGAGGCTGGAAAGTCACTTGTCTGATATGGTATAGGTTCTCCTGCTTGAGCAGGGGGCTGGACTAGAAGATCTCCAAGGTCCCTTCCAACACTTCTATTCTATTCTATTCTATTCTATTCTATTCTATTCTATTCTATTCTATTCTATTCTATTCTATTCTATTCTATAAAGCACCAGAGGACAGGACAAGAAACAACGGTTGGAAACTGACCAAAAAGAGAAACAATCTGGAATTGAGAAGAAACTTCCTGACAGTGAGGATAATTAACTAGTGGAACAGAAGTTGCCTTCAAAAATCAGGGGCGCTCCATCATTGGAGGTTTTTAAGAAGACACTGGACAGTCACCTGTCTGAAATGGTATAGGTTCTCCTGCTTCAGCAGGGGGCTGGACTAGAAGACCTCCAAGGTCCCTTCCAGCTCTATTCTATTCTATTCTGTCCTGTCCTGTCCTGTCCTGTCCTGTCCTGTCCTATCCTATCCTATCCTATCCTATCCTATCCTATCCTATCCTATTCTCTGTTCTGTTCCTTTGGAACATTTGGAGAGGCCAAGTGCTGAGGACAATGCTGTCTCAGCCCCATCAGGCATTGGGGCAGGTGGTCAACTGGATGGAGAGCTGCCTGCCCTCTCAGACACAGGGAGGATTGGCTGCTGAGAGGCAGTGGTGCTAGTAGGCAGCAGATCCCCTCTGAGAAGGAACAGCTGCCTCCCCCACTCGATCCAAGAACATAGAGAGCAGAGTGGAGGCAAACTCAGAGAAGGTCTGCATGGTTATTCAGGGGAAGTTCACCCCACATTTAGAACATTTAGAGAGGATTGACTTAAGGAGAGAACACTTCTTTGAAGAGTTTCATCTGCCGGAGCCATGACATAATGATGGGCAAGATAGTGGACTCAGCTCTACCAAAGGACGCATTTCAGTTATACACAAGTGTCAGCTGCCACCTTTTGCTTGCTGTTGTGCTTCACTACCGTGCGGTGACAGTCTGCCATGAACTCTGGGGAGGGTGGATGGGAGGGAGGCAGCTTGGGGGAAAGCGAAAATAACCACTGTATCTCCCTGAGATGCTGCTTCAAGGTCACCTGGCTGAGAGAAGAAGGCAGCTGCATACCAACCTACGCTTGAAGTTACCGTTCTGAAAACACCATGCTTGAATCTGATTGGTCATGGAGGGCTCAGCAATGGGAGGCAGTTAAGGGAGAGACAAGTTGAACTTAGGGATTTGGGCACGTGACTCTCAGTTCTGGCTGTGCATTATTGCAGTACACTTGACTTTTAATAAAATTATATCTTTCTCAGTAAAAATGCCTTCTACTTAGAGGTACTGGCAGTTTTGACACAAGAGTCGGTATTCTTGTCGTGTACATTGAAAGTGTATTCTTTTTTTGTAGAAAGAAAACTTTTGTAAATAATCCTTCCAATTTGTAGTCGATGAAAAATGGGTTTGTTAGAGGAAGCTTCATACACGAAACCCAGATTGTTAAATTGATCTAGGCTGTGTATTATTGCAGTAGACTTGGCTTTTAATAAAATTACGTCTTTCTCGACAAAGGAAGCCTTCTAGTTATAGATTTAAGTGCTGCCAGTTCTGGCACAAGAGCCCCTATTCTTGTCCTGTACCTTGAAAGTGTGTCTTCTTTTTGTACAAAGAGAACTTTTGTGAAAACCATACAAGATAGGCCTTCCAATTTGTAGTCCATGAAAAATGGGATTGTTAGAAGAAGCTTCGTATGCTAAACCCAGAATGTTAAATTGATCTAGCCAAGCTTAACAATTAGTCACAAGGACTATTTTTTTCCTTACCAGAGACAGAATACAAGGCCTTTTGCTTATCACTATTATGTACATATTGCAAGTAGTTTCGATTTACGACTGGTCACTTAGACCAGTTAGAGAAAATGACGAAAAAATTTGCAGACAACACCAAGGGGATAGATGGGGAACTCATCAAATTTGCAGATGACATTAAGCTGGCAGGAATAGCCAACACTCCAGAAGACAGGCTTAAGATACAGGAGGATCTGGACAGACTTGAACACTGGGCGCTATCTAACAAAATGAAATTCAGTGGTGAAAAAAGCAAGGTTCTACATTTAGGCAAGAAAAACCAAATGCACAGGTATAGTTTAGGAGGTACCTGGCTCAATAGTAGCAACTGTGAGAGGGATCTCGGAGTCCTAGTGGACAATCATTTAAATAGGAGCCAGCAATGTGCTGCAGCTGCCAAAAAAGCCAACACAGTGCTAGGCTGCATTAACAGAGGAATAGAATCAAGATCATGTGGAATATTAATACCACTTTACAATGCCTTGGTAAGGCCACACTTGGAATACTAAATCCAGTTTTGGTCACCACGATGTAAAAAACATGTTGAGACTCTACAAAGAGTGCAGAGAAGAGCAACAAAGATGATTAGGGGACTGGAGACTAAAGCATATAAGGAATGGTTGCTGGAATTGGGTGTGTCTAATTTAATGATGAGAAGGACGAGGGGGGGACATGATAGCAGTGTTACAGTATCTCAGGGGCTGCCCCAAAGAAGAGTGAGTCAGGCTATTCCCCAAAGCACCTGAAGTCATGACAAGAAGCAACGGATAGAAACTAGTCAAGGAGAGAAGCAACCTAGAACTAAGGAGAAACTTCCTGACAGTTAGAACAACTAACCAGTGGAACCACCTGCCTCCAGAAGCGGTGAATGCTCCAACACTGGAAGTTTTAAAGAAGAGATTGGACTGCCATTTGTCTGAAATGGTCTAGGGTTTTCTGCCTGAGCAGGGGGTTGGACTAGATGACCTCCAAGGTCCCTTCCAATTTTATTATTATTACTATTGTTGTTGCTGTTGTTGTTGCTGTTGCTGTTGTTGTTGTTGTTGTTGTTATTATTATTATTATTATTATTATATAGAACAGGGGTCCACAAGCCTCGGTCTGTGGCATGCTAGCAACTGGGCCGCACAAACAGAAAAACTTTTCTCTATGGAACAAGTCCCTGGCGCCCAAAAGGTTTGGGGCACTGGTCTATAGCTACCTCACAAAATAGGGGGAGGGACCATTTTGATCACTCTGCCCCATGGGCTTGATAGCCCTAAAAGATTCGTGCTGAGTTTTGACTTGTTGCTCGGAAGGAGCAGATAATGATCACCTCAGATCAAATCATCCTTTCGTTACTCTTGGTGATCAAGAATCCTCCGGTTTTTTGTAAGAGTTTCAGGAAATGAAAGATCGGAAGAGATGCCTGGAGCATTGCTTGGAGGATGACAAAGAGTGAATCTGACAGAGCAGAGATTTACCCACCAGCCATAAGGAAAGCAAAAGAAGTTTATTTCTTTAGGCTTGCGACCTCTTGCAAATAGCTCGCCAGCAACTCTGGTTTGAGGTATGAAATTGCCTTCTTGCTAAGGAGAAGTTGAGAAAGAGTTTGTTGGAAGGATTGCTCTAGGGCAGTGTTTCTCAACCTTGACAATTTTAAGGCACGTGGACTTCAACTCCCAGAATTCCACAGCCAGCAATGCTGGCTTTGGAATTCTGGGAGTTGAAGTCCACGTGCTTTAAAATTGTCAAGGTTCAGAAACACTGCTCTAGGGCATCTGTCAAATAAAGCCACTTGGATCACAATCAGAGTTGGGCACTAATTGGGCTGATCCTCCGGAAGTGAGTGACTCATGGTCTTGCCCCATCTCCAAAGCACCTGAAGGCAGGCAGGACAAAAAAAGCAATTTCTGGAAACCCATCGAAGAAGAGCACCAACTTAGAAATCAGGAGAGATTTCCTGACAGTGAGAAGCATCAGTGGAACAGAAGTTGACTTCAGAAGTTGTGGGTGCTCCATGACTGGAGGTTTTTAAGAAGAGATTGGATAGCCACTTCTCTGGAATGGTACAGGGTTTCTTGCCTGAGCAGGGGATTAGATTAGAAGACCTCCAAGGTCCCTTCCAACTCTCTTCTCTTCTCTTCTCTTCTCTTCCACTCCACTCCACTCCATATTTTCTCCTCTCCTCTCCTCTCCTCTTCTCTTCTCTTCTCTTCTCTTCTCTTCCCTTCCACTCCACTCCACTCCACTCCATATTTTCTCTTTTCTCTTCTCTTCTCTTCTCTTCTCTTCTCTTCTCTTCTCTTCCACTCCACTCCACTCCATATTTTCTCTTCTCTTCTCTTCTCTTCTCTTCCCTTCCCTTCCCTTCCCTTCCTTTCCCTTCCCTTCCACTCCACTCCACTCCACTCCATATTTTCTCTTCTCTTCTCTTCTCTTCTCTTCTCTTCTCTTCTCTTCTCTTCTCTTCTCTTCCACTCCACTCCACTCCATATTTCTCTTCTCTTCTCTTCCACTCCACTCCACTCCACTCCATATTTTCTCTTCTCTTCTCTTCTCTTCTCTTCTCTTCTCTTCTCTTCTCTTCTCTTCTCTTCTTTTCTCTTCCACTCCACTCCACTCCATATTTTCTCTTCTCTTCTCTTCTCTTCTCTTCTCTTCCACTCCACTCCACTCCATATTTTCTCTTCTCTTTTCTTCTCTTCTCTCTTCTCTTCTCTTCTCTTCTTTTCTCTTCCACTCCACTCCACTCCACTCCATATTTTCTCTTCTCTTCTCTTCTCTTCTCTTCTCTTCTCTTCTCTTCTCTTCTCTTCTCTTCTCTTCTCTTCTCTTCTCTTCTCTTCTCTTCTCTTCTATTCTATTCTATTCTATTCTCTGTTCTATTCTACTCTACTCTGCTCTACTCTACTCTACTCTACTCTTCCATTCCATTCCATTCCATTCCATTCCATTCCACTCCATCTATTCTATTCTATTCTATTCTATTCTATTCTATTCTATTCTATTCTATTCTATTCTATTCTATTCTATTCTATTCTATTCTATTCTGTTCTCACAAATATAGCCCACCATTTTCAAATAGACCACAGTGAACTGATTTGGCTCAAGCAGGAGGGGAACAAGGGAGATGAGAAAAATTGGAGGAGTTCAGATGTTCTTCCCTTGTGGATTGTCATTGTGAGAAAAGCCTTCCATGGCAGAGTTTGGGGTTTATTTTTACGAGACGGAACTCCAGACGGTTTATTGGATCTGAGGCGGCTTTTTCCAGCTTTGCTGGTAGAAGCCCCTTGTTGACACAAATAAAGATGAAATAGAAATGAAATCTGAAGTCCAGATCGGGTGTGTTTCGCAAACATTCCAACCTGTGAAATTGCATCACTGGTAACATTTCGGAATCTTACCCGCAAAGTTCCCAGAGAGGTTGTCAAAACATTTCCTGATGATGTATAATTTTGCTGCTTTTAATGAATTCTCATGGCTTTACAGCTAACGGTGGGGTGTGTTTTTTTCTCTCTCTCACTTTTCTTTTTCCTTTTAATTTTTTTTTTTAAAAATATTATCCGTTGTGTGAGAGAGATTCTCAGCCACTTTATTTCTTTTGTTCACTTTATTCTTCAAATTGGAGGAGGGTAGACTGGACACTAAGTCCAACTCCTTGCTGTAACAGCTCAGCTGGGGAACCAATTTCACATGCAGAGTCTCCTAAATTTTACCTCTGGATGAAAAAAAGGCAAGACACCTATCTGTGATAGAGTACAGATAGTCCTTGATTTATAACCATTAATTATAGAGCTTGGATTTTCCATCATGATGGTTCAGAATAACAGAATAACCGAGTTGGAAGGGACCTTGGAGGTCATCTAGTCCAACCCCCTGCTCAAGCAGGAGACCCTATACTAGGGGTAGGCCACCTTGGTCCTTTTATGACTCGTGGACTTCAACTCCCAGAATTCCTGAGCCAGCATGGCTCAGCTTGGAAACCTCACCCTTTCCCCTCAGCATGGCTGAGGGGATATATGGGATATATTCCTTATATTGCACCTGCTGTAGATTCATTATGGGAACACTTCTAATTGTAATAAACTTTAGGTACATTCAGAAAATTTCCTTCCTTCCTTCCTCCCTTCTTCCTTCCTCCCTCCCTCCCCCCCTCTCTTCTTCCTTCCTGCCTTCCTGCCTTCCTGCTTTCCTTCCTCTTTCCCTCCTTCCCTTTCCCTCTCAACCATACATTTTCTTCCTTCCTTCCTTCCTTCCTTCCTTCCTTCCTTCCTTCCTTCCTCACACTCTCCCTCCCTCCCTCCCTTCTTCCTTCCTTCCTTCCTTCCTTCCTTCCTTCCTTCCTTGTGTACAGATAAATATAGACAGATATATTAGATTGTTCTTGTTGTTGTTAATTGCGAAGTCATGTCCAACCCATCGCGACCCCATGGACAACGTTCCTCCAGGTCTTCCTGTCCTCTACCATCTTCTGGAGTCCGTTTAAGTTCACGCCTACTGCTTCAGTGACTCCATCCAGCCATCTCCTTCTCTGTCGTCCCCTTCTTCTCTTGCCCTCCAATTTTCCCAGCATCAGGCTCTTCTCCAGTGAGTCCTTCCTTCTCATTAGGTGGCCAAAGGACTTGAGTTTCAGCTTCAGGATCTAGATATATAGATATAAAAAGGATCTTTTCTGAAAATGCTTGAAGGAAAGCAACAGTAGAGGGACCTGTTGCATTTTTAATAGGAAATATTTCTCAAGTGTCCATCTATCCCTCTGTTAATGAAGTCTAGGATTGCATTGGCTTTTTTGGCAGCTGCAGCATGCGGCTGGCTCATGCTTAAGTGATCACGTGGTTTGCTTAACAGATGCATGTTTCATTTAACAACTGCAACATTTCCGTTAACAATCATGGGAAAAAGTGTCATACAATCAGATGTGAATCACGGAACAGCCTACTTGCATAGCAAGGCAAAATCTGGTTCCCCATTGTGGACATCAATCAAGGACTACCTATAGACCAGGGTCTTCAAACTTGGCCCTTTTATGACTTGTGAACTTCAGTTCCCAGAATTCTTCAGCCAGCCTCCATTTTGTTTGTTAGATTTAAGACAGGGGTCTTCAAACTTGGCCCTTTTATGATTTGTGGACTTCAGCTCCCAGAATTTCTCAACCAGCCTCCATTTTGTTTGTTAGATTTAGAACAGCGGTCTTCAAACTTGGCCCTTTTATGACTTGTGAACTTCAGCTCCCAGAATTCCTCAGCCAGCCTCCATTTTGTTTGTTAGATTTAAGACAGGGGTCTTCAAACTTGGCCCTTTTGTGACTTGTGGACTTCAACTCCCAGAACTGGCTGAGGAACTCTGGGAGCTGAAGTCCACAAGTCATAAAAGGGCCAGGTTTGAAGTCCCCTGCTGTAGACCCTTTGGGTTGTCCAAGTAAATAACATATACCATAATATTTTGCACAGCTGTCGGCCTAATTCCCATGAGGAATTGCATTTCTAGGGTGGTGAAAGTAACAGCCTTTTTAAGAGAGGTGCGTGGATCACACTGAATGTTTGAGGTTACTTTAGAAAAGAGTGAAGAGAGGACGGGTTGAAAGAAAAGAAAACTGAAGGCCTGGCTCAGCAGACCTTTACAGACCCGCAACTGTGGAACCAACAATGTTTTGTGTCAATTGTCTCTCTTCAAAAGGTGTTTGAAATCCACCTTGATGCACACACCTCCAGGGGGATCACGGTTTCTGGGCAAGGTGCGAGATTATGAAACCAAGAAAAAAACAACAACAGCCCAACCCAGTTTATTATTATTTTCACTAGCCTTCTTGGCAGCGAGGGAAAAGTAGATAGGCCGGGATGATGGAGAGGTGCTTGAAAAAGTTATTGCCAACATGGCAACTGGGATCAAGCACTGGGGAAGGGTGAAGGAGAGACTGGACAAGGGCAGCAAAATGGAGGGTTTCCAGTTGCAGTTTATATGGGAATATGAGGGATCCTTGACGCTCTCTGAGCTGGCTTGTTTTCTTGCAGATGTTGCATTACTCAACTTGGTAACACCATCAGTGTCAGAACGGAGGAGGAGGAGGAGGAGGAGGAGGAGGAGGAGGAGGAGGAGGAGGAGGAGGAGGAGAAGAGGAGGAGGAGGAGGAGGAGGGGGAGGAGGAGGGGGAGGAGGAGGAGAACTATAGAGTCCTCGGTTCTCTCTGATCTTGGTTATTTGCTTGCAGATGTTTCATGACCAAAACTAGGTAACACCATCAGTGCTGGAAGAGAGTGGGGTCTGTGGAAAGGAGGAGGAGGAGGAGGAGGAGGAGGAGGAGGAAGAGGAGGAGGGGGAGGAGGAGGAGAACTATAGAGTCCTCGGTTCTCTCTGATCTTGGTTATTTGATGCAGATGTTTCATGACCAAAACTAGGTAACACCATCAGTGCTGGAAGAGAGTGGGGTCTGTGGAAAGGAGGAGGAGGAGGAGGAGGAGGAGGAGGAAGAAGAGGAGGAGGAGGAGGAGGAGGAGGAGGAGGGGGAGGAGAACTATAGAATCCTTGGTTCTCTCTGATCTTGGTTATTTGCTTGCAGATGTTTCATGACCAAAACTAGGTAACACCATCAGTGCTGGAAGAGAGTGGGGTCTGTGGAAAGGAGGAGGAGGAGGAGGAGGAGGAGGAAGAAGAGGAGGAGGAGGAGGAGGGGGAGGAGAACTATAGAATCCTTGGTTCTCTCTGATCTTGGTTATTTGCTTGCAGATGTTTCATTACCCTACTAGGTAACATCATCAGTGCTAGAAGAGAGTGGGGTCTGTGGAGAGGAGGAGGAGGAGGAGGAGGAGGACAATGACCATGGGGTCTATGGTGCTCTGTGGTCTTGTTTCCACCCATTGCTTCTTATTAGTTCTTCCCAGTTCCTTCTCTTTAGGGATATGTCCATTTGTCCATATTCCAAAAGTGTTTTCAAAAGGCAACTGGACTTCCTTGATATTTTTTTTTAACTTGAAAACATTTTGCTCCTCATCTTTTCATTGTTTAATCAAAAGAAGGACTAGGGGGTGACAGTTTAATGAAGAGAAGGACGAGGGGTGATATGATAGCAGCCTTCCAATATCTCAGGGGCTGCCCCAAAGAAGAGGGAGTCAAGCTATTCTCCAAAGCGCCTGAAGGCAGGACAAGAAGCAACAGGTGGAAACTCATCAAGGAGAGAAGCAACCTAGAACTAAGGAGGAATTTCCTGACAGTCACAATCATTAATCTCTGGAATGGCTTGCCTTCAAAAGTTGTGGGTGCTCCACCACTAGAGTTTTTGAAGAAGAGATTGGACTGTCATTGGTCCAGAATGGTATAAGGTCTTCTACTTGACTAGAAGACTATCTTAGGGGCTTCCACAAAGAAGAGGGGGGTCAAGCTATTTTCCAAAGCACCTGAAGGCGGGACAAGAAGCAACACGTGGAAAATAACCAAAGAGAGAAGCAAGCTAGAACTAAGGAGAAACTTCCTGACAGTTAGAACAATTAACCAGTGGAACAACCTGCCTCCAGAAGTTATGGGTGCTTCAACACTAGAGGTTTTCAAGAAGAGATTGAACAACCATTTCTCTGAAATGGTATAGGGTTTCCTGCCTGAGCAGGGGGTTGGACTAGATGACCTCCAAAGTCCCTTCCAATTCTGGTTGTCCAGTTTCTTCTTAAAAACTTGCAGTGTTGGAGCATTCATCGCTTCTGGAGGTATGTTGATCCACTGGCTAATTGTTCTCACTATCAGGAAATTTCTCCTTAGTTCCAGGTTGTTTCTCTCCTTGATTAGTTTCCATCCATTGCTTCTTGTCCTGCCTTCAGGTGCTTTGGAGAATAGCTTGACTCCCTCTTCTTTGGGGCAGCCCCTGAGATACTGGAAGGCTGCTATCATGTCCCCCCTCGTCCTTCTCTTTATTAAACTAGACATCCCCAATTCCAGCAACCGTTCCTCATACGTTTTAGCCTCCAGTCCCCTAATCATCTTTGTTGCTCTTCTCCGCACTCTTTCTAGAGTAGTTTTGTAGTTGATATTTGTTATTCCTTTGACTAACAGTTTCTCCACCCTTGCCATCCAGGCTAGAGTGTCCTACCTTCAAGAGCAAAAGATTTCAGGGGATTCTTCTCCTAGCTCTAGGAGGAAGGTTCTAGAAGGTTTTCATCCTTGGTTTTGTATAGGAGGCCCTATACCACTCCAGACACCCTGTTAAATGAAGGCAGGATATACTAGTAGGTGGACCAGGCTTTCCAGATTCTGTTAGGATGTCCTTAGTGGGAACAATTAACCAGGAATGTCTTTCTTCCAGAAGTTGTGGGTGCCCCATCCTTTGGAAATTTTTAAGAATAGCCTGGACAGCCACTTGTCTGGACTGGTATAGGTTCTCCTGCTTGCGCAGGGGGCTGGACTAGAAGACCTCCAAGGTCCCATCCAGTTCTGTTATTCTGTTATTCTGTATTTGAATAGCTGGGGAAGTTCTCGAATTGAGTTGTCAGCCAGGTATGTTCTCTTCCTGTGGTTGTTCCAAGGACATGGACCAATGATTACAAAGTTCTTTATAGCCAAAAGTTCAACCAAGTAACGCATGACCTAGTTAGTCCAAAACGAAACAGGGCTGGCTGTTCCAGTCGTGTTCCAGATATGAATATTCTTCTTTTTAAGTAATTAAAATAACAAACTGAAGATAACTGTGCATGAATAAGGATAAGTCAGAATTTCCTTTCCTCTGCCTACACAGTGTCAAAAACCTAACATCACCTGCTGGCCAGGTAATTAATACCTGCCAATTTAAATTTATCCACTCTTACTATTTTTAAGTTATTTTTGACTCGTAAGAGGGCGAGAGAAAACCAGAGGAAAATTATCAAAGTTTTATCTCCTGCACATCCAGGTGGTAAATTCAAAGAAGCTAACATTTAACCTCGCTTGCAACGGTTTTCTCATTATAGCCACTAATGTTAGTTCCCATTAAACAGCTGGCATATGTGTACACACACACACACACACACACACACACACACACAAACATATATATATATAAAATAACGTTAAAAATCGAAGAATAACGATTCCTGGGTATATACATAGTGATAAAAAAGGCATTCACCAGGAGATAAAAACAATACAGTTTTAATAGATAAAACCAAGCTTTCGATGGCTAGAAATCTGCCATCGTCGTCAGGGTACAAACCAACTGGTAATATATATACAATATTTTAATGATTTTGCATTTGAGGCAACCTTTTCCTATTTAAAAAGACTATTTGCGTGGAGGGTAGAAGAATTTGTAATCCACCGATTCTCCGCGGAGACTCTGAATTTTTTTATTGGTTCATGGAGGAGAAATTAAAATTAGATGCATACCTTGGGCTCAGGTGAAAAGTAGCTTGTTTGGTTTGGATTTAAGGTAGGTTATGAAGCCAGCTAACCATGGCTTATTTGATAAGCACTGATTTGGTTGTTCAATAAACAATAGTTTAGAGAACTGGAGTTTAATGTAAGGTAAAAAAACCCAGTCATTTCAGCCCCCTCCCCCAAGATATATAGTAGGGACCAATATTTTTCAAACTTGG
>CM077920.1:4258968-4286783 GCA_039797435.1 Crotalus adamanteus | reverse complement strand
AATTAACCAGTGGAGCAACCTGCCTCCAGAAGCAGTGAATGCTCCAACACTGGAAGTCTTTAAGAAGAGACTGGACAGCCATTTGTCTGAAATGGTATAGGGCAGTGGTTCTCAACCTTTTTAATGCCGCGACCCCCAACCGGTCGTAAGTTGAGGACTACTCAACCGGTCGTAAGTCGAGGACTACTCAACTGGTGCAGCACCATTTGCAGAATGGGACTTTTGGCGGGCTCAGCAGGGCAGAGACAGCCTGGACAATTCCTATTGGCTTTTGAAAGCCAATAGAATTAGACTCTATTCAAGAGAGTCTATTCTATTGGCTTTCAAAAGCCAATAGAATAAAAGGGAATAGCACAGCTAAAGAAAAAGGGAAAAAAATGGTGGACTGCATTGTTTGGCGACCCCCGTGATATGGTCGTTTGACCCCAAATGGGGTCCCGACCCACAGTTGAGAACCACTGGTATAGGGTTTCCTGCCTGAGCAGGAGGTTGGAGTAGATGACCTCCAAGGTCCCTTCCAACTTTTTTTATTATTGTTATTATTATTATTATTATTATTATTACATCAAAAAACATTAATGTGGAGAAAAAATAATAATAGGTATGATGTAGTGCCTATTATTTGGCCTCAGTTCCAAAACGAACAAGTTGAACTATCGGGCACTAGAAGGAAGAATAGAATTTTAAATGAAAGGACAAAAGCTATTTGAAGTGGATATATAATCTCTGGAATTCTGCTCATTGGTTATAAAATCTACAGAAGTAATAGAATGTCTCTCTTGTAATGATCCTGCAGCATAAGTCAACGAGGCTGCAGAACGCAATAAATTAGATGAAGCGGATCCAATGTAGTTGCGGAAATGTTGTGGGTAGAAATATCAAGTGGGAAAAAAGCAATATAATACTATCCGAGGAGCTAAGATTATCTCCACACTGAAGCCCTGCTGGTGATTTCCTTGTTGAAGAAAGACATTTGGGGCACAGAGGGGAAAAAAAAGAATATTTCAATCATTCTAGGCGCAATACATTATCAGGGTAATACTGATATGTGATGGAAACCTTAGTTTTGGACCAGGAAGGTAGCAAATAACCTTTTAATAGAAGAGACTGTTTGTAGGTCCGAGTTGAAGGGTGGGATCCTTGGTGCTCTCTCAGCTTGGTGGTTTTCCTACAGATATTTCGTGACCAACTAGGTCATATCATCAGTGTTAGAAGAGAGTGGTATTTTTGTGGAAGAGGAGGAGGAGGAGGAGGAGGAGGAGGAGGAGGAGGAGGACTGTGGGATCCTTGGTGCTCTCTCAGCTTGGTGGTTTTCCTGCAAATATTTCATGACCCAACTAGGTCATATCATCAGTGTTAGAAGGGAGTGATATTTTTGTGGAGGAAGAGGAGGAGGAAGAGGAGGAGGAGGAGGAGGAGGGGGAGGAGGAGGAGGAGGAGGAGGAGGAGGAGGAGGAGGAGGAGGAGGAGGAGGAGGAGGAGAACTGTGGGATCCTTGGTGCTCTCTCAGCTTGGTGGTTTTCCTGCAGATATTTCGTGACCCAACTAGGTCATATCATCAGTGTAAGAGGGAGTGGTATTTTTGTGGAGGAGGAGGAGGAGGAGCAGGAGGAGGAGGAGGAGCAGGAGGAGGAGGAGGAGCAGGAGAACAGTGGGGTCCTTGGTGTTCTCTCAGCTTGGTGGTTTTCCTACAGATATTTCGTGACCCAACTGTGGGGTCCTTGGGATTCTCTGAGCTTGGTTGCTTGCTTGCAAATATTTCATTACCCAACCAGGTAATACATTCAGTGCTATAGACAATCAGAAGAGTAGCACAGCACATGAACACACGGTGAAAACCCCTTAATTATGCAACCCATGGAGACATCTAGCCAGAGCTTCCACTGGGAAATTTTGAGCGTCCTAGGCCGAGCTAAATCCAAAACTGCTAGAGAATTTCTGGAGACCTGGCTCTCGGACAAATCAGCCATCAACAGGCATATAGAGATAAGGAACATTTACATTCCATTTGACAGAGACCATAAAAAAAACTGAAAAGGAAACGAAAAAGACCAAAATGGAAAGGAAAGGAAAGGAAAGGAAAAGAAAAGAATAGAAAATAGGGAATGGAATGGAATGGAATGGAATAGAATAGAATAGAATAGAATAGAATAGAATAGAATAGAATAGAATAGAATAGAATAGAATAGAATAGAATAGAATAACAGAGTTGGAAATAAATCATCTGATGCTTATATTTATTAAAGATCTTGGCAAATCCCCACCCTGGTTTAATCGCCGTAAACAAAAGTTGACCCTTTTCAAATATAATAATAATAATAAAGTTGGAAGGGGCCTTGGAGGTCATCTAGTCCAACCCCCCACTCAGGCAGGAAACCCTTAAGGAGATCCATCTATTGGGACCCAGAAGAAGATCCTTTTTGGTGGTGGCTACCTCCCAGTGGAACATCATCCCTGTGGAGATAAGATTGGCCCCCAGTTGGACACACTTTCAAAAAATGCTGAAGACATTAGTGGGTCTGGACATCTCAGGGTGGTGCTCGGTTTGACTGTTGTCACCAGGGAGGAGGGGTGTTATAGAGCTTTGCATTAGGTTTTTATTTCTGTACGTTGCTAGGCGTCACCACGCGTAAGTCGCTAGCCGTATAAATCTTCTTAATAAATTAAAAAAATAAAATAAAAACCTCTCACCACTCCAAGCCTGATTCTCTCCCCATTTCCAAATTCACATTCCACCTTGGAAGACGCACCAACGTTAGTATTAAATTAATGGAATTTAGAAGGGTGGATCTTTCTATCTTTCAAGTAAACAAACAACTTTTATTCCTTAGGTTGAACAAGTCTTTTCCTTGTACCACTTTTGAGAGCAGGCAACAGACTTTCCTTTTTTTAATGTGTGCCAGTGTGCCCACAGTAAAAAAAAAAAAAAAAAAACCACAAAGTTATCTTATCTATCTTATCTTAGAGCAACAAAGAACAACAAAGATGATCAGGGCACTGGAGGATAAAACATATAAGGAACGGCTGCTGGAATTGGGTATGTCTAGTTTAATGAAGAGAAGGACCAGGTGGGGACAGGATAGCAGTCTTCCAATATCTCAGGGGCTGCCATAAAGAAGAGGGAGTCAAGCTATTCTCCAAAGCGCCTGAAGGCAGGACAAGAAGCAACGGGTGGAAACTAAGCAAGGAGAGAAGCAACCTAGAACTAAGGAGAAACCTCCTGACAGGTAGAACAATTAACCAGTGGAACAACCTGCCTCCAGAAGCGGTGAATGCTCCAAGTTTTTAAAGAAGAGATTGGACAGCCATTTGTCCAAAATAGTATAGGGTTTCCTGCCTGAGCAGGGGGTTGGACTAGATGACCTCCAAGGTCCCTTCCAACTTTATTATTACTATTATTATAAGCCGTCCCAATGTTATCTTAAAAAGCTGGAAACAGTCAGATGCAACGGGGGGGGGGGGGGGAGGAAGATCTGAACTCTGGCAGATAAGTTGACCAACTCTGAGGCTACTGCTTATGTACAATCCTCAATTTCCTTTTGATATCCTCACCGTCTTTCTTGTGACATTTAGATCCCTTGCACAGGGGTGTACGGTACGTTCAAGCAAGCTGTTAAAATTTGCAGTGAAAGCTGTGTTTTGCAGCACCTTGGTTGAAGCCTTTCTCACTCAGACAAGGTAATAGAAGTAGGACAGCAACTTCACCAGGAAAGAGAAAGGAAGTTCTCCCATGGACTCTGTGTATTTGCAATCTCTCCATCTACTGGATAAATGTATACATAGCATCTCACCTTGGAGGAAGATAGAGAAGGTCAGGAAGATAGCTTAAGTTTCCACAATTTGGAATCTGGAGAAGGTTGTTTGTTTTTTTTTTTTTTTTTTGCTATGTTGATGAGATTCCTGCATGCAGGAAGTCAAGGGCAGGGACACTGTCTTATGGATAGGTCCACCTTAGTCATATGAATGAACACTGAGGGCTTAGGGTCCACAGAAGTGGTCAAATTGGAGAACCAGGCCACACTTGGAATCCTGCATCCAGTTTTGGTCACCACGATGTAAAAAAGATATTGAGACTCTGGAAAGAGTACAGAGAAGAACAACAAAGATGATTAGGGGACTGGAGGCTAAAACATATAGGAAACGGTTACTGGAATTGGGTATGTCTAGTTCAATGAAGAGAAGGACGAGGGGGGACATGATAGCAGTCTTCCAATATCTCAGGGGCTGCCCCAAAGAAAAGGGAGTCAAGCTATTTTCCAAAGCACCTGAAGGCAGGACAAGAAGCAACAAATGGAAACTAATCAAGGAGAGAAGCAACCTAGAACTAAGGAGAAACTTCTTGACAGTCAGAACAATTAACCAGTGGAACAACCTGCCTCCAGACGAGGTGAATGCTCCAACATCTGTCCTGCAAGGACCTGGTGGCTAGGTTGAACTTCAATCAAGGTTGAAAGATCAAGTATTGATTTCTGCACAACTTCCAAAGCTGAATTAGCTTGAATGTTGGGTTTTATTTTAGTGTCCCGGTAACTATGCATGTCCTTGGATCCAGATTAGTTGATGTTTGAAGGTTGCGCGACCTATAACCAAATAGGTGAAGTGGGCAACTGGGTTCAGAACTGTGTGGACCTCTCCTTTGAGTTGCAAGCTGCAATGCCACACAATCTCACCAACAGGAACAGTGGCACTAGTGTACAGTAAAGATCAGACAACGGCTCCCTCTGCTGTCAAGATGTCATGAGACAAGAAGACCCCTTGAATCTGCGAACAAAGGACCAGGGTTGAGATCCTTCTCTGTTTGCCACGTTAGCTGCCCAAAAAGCCAACGCAGTGCTAGGCTGCATTAACAGAGGGATAGAATCAAGACCACGTGAAGGGTTAATACCACTTTACAAGGCCTTGGTAAGGCCACACTTGGAATACGGCATCCAGTTTTGGTCATCACGAGGTAAAAAAGATGTTGAGACTCTAGAAAGAGTGCAGAGAAGAGCAACAAAGATGATCAGGGGACTGGAGGCTTAAATATAAAGATTGGTGGCAGGAATTGGGTAAGTCTAGTTTAATGAAGAGAAGGACGAGGATGGGACATGATAGCAGTCTTCCAGTATCTCAGGGGCTGCCCCAAAGAAGAGGGAGTCAAGCCACTTTCCAAAGCCCCTGAAGGCAGGACAAGAAGCAACAAATGGAAACTAATCAAGGAGAGAAGCAATCTAGAACTAAGGAGGAATTTCCTGACAGTTAGAACAATTAATCAGTGGAAATTGTGAATGCTGTAACACTGGAAGTTTTTAAGGAGAGACTGGACAGCCATTTGTCTGAAATGGTATTTGGTTTCCTGCCTGAGCAGGGGGTTGGATTAGATGACCTCTAAGGTCCCTTCCAACTCTATTATTCTCTTCTCTTCTCTTCTCTTCTCTTCCACTCCACTCCACTCCACTCTACTCCATATTTTCTCTTCTCTTCTCTTCTCTTCTC
This sequence comes from Crotalus adamanteus, assembly GCA_039797435.1. Classification (NCBI taxonomy): domain Eukaryota; kingdom Metazoa; phylum Chordata; class Lepidosauria; order Squamata; family Viperidae; genus Crotalus; species Crotalus adamanteus. The sequence continues at coordinate 4,281,308 of CM077920.1, read as the reverse complement.
TTCTCTTCTCTTCTCTTCCACTCCACTCCACTCCACTCCACTCCACTCCATATTTTCTCTTCTCTTCTCTTCTCTTCTCTTCTCTTCTCTTCTCTTCCACTCCACTCCACTCCACTCCACTCCACTCCATATTTTCTCTTCTCTTCTCTTCTCTTCTCTTCCACTCCACTCCACTCCACTCCACTCCATATTTTCTCTTCTCTTCTCTTCTCTTCTCTTCTCTTCCACTCCACTCCATATTTTCTCTTCTCTTCTCTTCTCTTCTCTTCTCTTCTCTTCCACTCCACTCCATATTTTCTCTTCTCTTCTCTTCTCTTCTCTTCTCTTCTCTTCTCTTCTCTTCTCTTCTCTTCTCTTCCACTCCACTCCATATTTTCTCTTCTCTTCTCTTCTCTTCTCTTCTCTTCTTCTATTCTATTCTGTTCTTTCACACTGATAGCCCACCTCTGGTATGTGGATCAACAGTGCAGAACTGAACAGAGGGGAGGGCAGAAATCACAATTCTGTGACAGCACAACACAGATGACTCTTCAAAGGGGAGCAGACACAGGGGAGGAAGGGTTTCTTTTTTTATTTAAAAAGTTTTATTAATGATTCACAAAATAACCCACCCATCATCACCCCCCTACCCCGCCCCCCACTTCCCAGAGCCAAATACAGGGTATTACAAGCATATTAAACATAATCTAATTAAATTTAACGAATATATTAAACATAATCTAATTAAATTTAACAATTTATACAACAATTAAAATCATACTTAACCCTTAACTCCTTTTAAACCTTAATAATATATTATAAACAAATCCATTTGTAAGCAATTATTATATAAACAATTATTATAAAAAAATAATACTTATTATTTTTTCTTTTTTAAAAATTTAATCATAAAATAAATGGAACTTTTTAGTTCCATATTTAATCTGAATATAATCTATCCATCTTCTCCATACCATAATATATCTTTCTTGTGTATGATCCTTTAAATAAGCAGAAATTTTTAGTCATTTCTGCTAAATTAGAAACCTTAAGTGTCCATTCTTCTAATGTAGGCAACAAATCTTTCTTCCAATATTGACCTATCAATAACCTTGCTGCTGTAATTAAATTCAACATTAAAATCCTCAAAAATCCCTAATAAAAATAGTTGAGGAGTAAACTTTATCTTCCTTTTAAAAATATTTTGAATGTTCCACCAAATCATAATCCAAAAAGCCTTAATATTTTTACAAGTCCACCAAATATGAAAATCCATCAAAAAGGGTACCCCCAATGTGCTAATCCAAGGGAAATGTCATACGGGGCACTGGAAGGGTGACTTTTGGATCCAGTGATGAAAGGATAAATTGGTAGAGAGCGTGCTTCTCACATCTTCATAAGGTGCAGAAACTGGGTGGAGCAAGTGGCAAAGAGTTCAGAAATAATGAACCAATATTCAAAATGGGAGAGAAAGGTTGACAATAATACAATGGCATTTAACAGAAGTGCGTGCCAAGTTCTTGGTGGAGGAAATGGCAGTCCAGTCCCCAGATAGTGGGTGGAGAATATCTTGAAAGCTACTTGTGAAAAAGACCTCAGAATCATAACAGAAGGACAGAGTGGGAAGGGACCTTGGAGGTCATCTAGTCCAACCCCCTGCTCAAGCAGGAGACCCTACACCATTTCAGACAAATGGTTGTCCAATCTCTTCTTCAAAACCTCCAGTGATGGAGCACCCACACCTTCTGGAGGCAAGCTGTTCCACTGGTTGATTGTTCTCACCATTTGGAAGTTTCTCCTTAATTCCAGGTTGCTTCTCACCTTGATTAGTGTCCATCCATTGCTTCTTGTCCTGCCTTCAGGTGCTTTGGAGAATAGCTTGACTCCCTCTCTTCTGTGGCAGCCTCTTAGATATTGGAACACCACCATCATATCACTCCTAATCCTTCCCTTCGTTAGACTAGACCAGGGGTAGGCAACCTTGGCTTTTTTATGACTGGTGGACTTCAACTCCCAGAATTCCTGAGCCAGCCATGCTGAGGGGAAAGGGAGAAGGTTTCCAAGCTGAGAGGAATTCTGGGAGTTGAAGTCCATGGGTCATAAAAGAGCCAAGGTTGCCTACCCCTGGACTAGACCTACCCAATTTTGCAACCAATCCCTTTTTCATATGTTTTAGCCTCCAGTCCCCTAATCATCTTTGTAGGTTGTAGAAGTTGATGAAGATCTCTTAAACTTCCAACAAAGGCACTTTGAGTTGGTAAAAACCCAGGTCTCTTTCTGAACTTGTGAATTTTCCAGAGAATGCAGAAAAAGTTGTGCTTTCTCTCCTCTACCCCCTTATCCAAAATTTGCAGGCAAGGAGTACATTTGCAGTGATATGCACCACCCTCGAAATGAATATATATATATATATATATATATATATATATATATATATATATATATATATATATATATATATATATATATATATATATATATATATATATATATATATATATTCCTTTGAAGCCTCCCGTCAATCAAATTTCATTGGGTGATCCCAAATTCTTGTCTTGGGAAAGTCCAGTGTATTTACCTTCTGCCAGTAGCGTCTGATTTTATCTCCCTATATTTTATGAATTGATGAAAATTGGTATATTTATTTATTTATTTTTAAAATTTATAAACCACCCCACTCCTGCAGGACTCTGAGCGGCTAACAATAAAAACAACATAAAACATGACAAAACAAACAGTACAATAACAGTCATCCAGGGGTCAGATTTTATAAACCCCAGGCCGGTATATCTGCAATCAGTTATTTTTTCTTCTTTGAACCCTTCGCTTTTTAAAAAAAAACACACACATAAACTTCATTTAAACTTCGTTATTTGTTTTGTTTTAAGAAAAGATTTCTAAAAAAAAAATAATTCAGTTCTTCGACTTGATTTTTTTTCCCCAGCTTGACAATGCTTTATTATTTTTAGGTCTGTCAGACACGTTGGTATGTAATATTCTAAATACATGCCAGAGTTAAAAAATAGCGTTATGATGCATGCTGTTATTTTGAGGCGCCTAATAATACTCTGGGTTTCATTTATTTGTTTTTCTTTTTCTTTTCTTTTATTTAAGACCCTGGTTTGTCACTGTAGTGGGTTGGAGACCTGGGGGGGTGCTGAGGATATTTCTCTTGGTAATTAAATGTTAAGTGTAGAATGAATCTTACCGGCAGGATGACGTCGGTGTAACAGATACAGTGAAAAGCACAGGTGTGGGGTAGGAAATACTGGGCTTGCTCACAGGAGGTGTGAAAGAAATCCTGAAAATGGTGATGTTTGTTAGATCTGCATGAGTCAAATAGAAACAGCAATAACACTTAGACTTATATATCGCTTTACCATGCTTTACAGCCCTCACTAAGCAATTTAGAGTCATCCTATTGTCCCCAACAATCTGGGTCCTTGTTTTACCAACCTCGGAAGGCTGGAAGGCTGAGTCAGTCTTGAACAGGTCAGGATCGAACTGCTGGCAGTGGGCAGAGTCAGCCTGCAATACTGCATTTTAACCACTGCGCTACCAGGGCAATGGAATGGAATGGAATAGCAATAGCAATAGCACTTAGATTTATATACAACTTCCCAGTGCTTTATAGCCCTCTCTAAGAAGTTCACAGAGTCAGCATCACGCACCCAACAATCTGGATCCTCAATTTACCGACCATGGAAAGAGGGAAGGCTGAGTAAACATTGAACCTCATCAAGATTGAACTCCTGTGCACCACCATGTCTTCCTTCCTTGCTTCTCATTTCCCTTCCTTCTTTATCTTCCTTCCTTATCATCTTCCTTCCTTCCTTCTCATTTCCCTTTCTTTCCTTCCTCAATGGAACCACATCTACATGGAGGGAAGTGTGTAGTGGGGTGCCCCAGGGCTCTCTTCTGGGCCCAGTGCTCTTCAACATCTTCATCAACGATTTGGACGAGGGGATAGATGGGGAACTCATCAAATTTGCGGATGACACCAAGCTGGCAGGAATAGAGCAACACTCCAGAAGACAGGCTTAGGATACAGGAGGATCTGGACAGACTTGAACACTGGGCGTTATCTAACAAAATGAAATTCAATGGTGACAAAAAGTAAGGTTCTACATTTAGGTAAGAAAAACCAAATGCACAGGTATAGTATACAGTAGGTGGTTCCTTGCTCAATGGTTGTAACTGTGAGAGGGATCTCGGAGTCCTAGTGGACAATCACCTAAATATGAGCCAGCCGTGTGCTGCAGCTGCCAAAAAAGCCAACACAGTGCTAGGCTGCATTAACAGAGGGATAGAATCAAGATCACGTGAAGTATTAATACCACTTTACAATGCCTTGGTAAGGCCACATTTGGAATACTGCATCCAGTTTTTGTTGCCATGATGTAAAAACGATGTTGAGATTCTAGAAAGAGTGCAGAGAAAAGCAATAAAGATCATTAGTGGACTGGAGGCTAAAACATATAAAGAACAGTTGCTGGAATTGGGTATGTCTAGTTTAATGAAGACAAGGTCTAGGGGTGACATGATAGCAGCGTTCCAATATTTGAGGGGCTGCCCCAAAGAAGAGGGAGTCAAGCTATTCTCCAAAGCACCCGAAGACAGGACAAGAAGCAACGGATGAAAACTAATCAAGGAAAGAAGCAACCTAGAACTAAGGAGAAACTTCCTGACAGTTAGAACAATTAACCAGGGGAACCACCTGCTTCCAGAAGCAGTGAATGCTCCAACACTGGAAGTTTTTAAGAAGAGACTGGACAACCATTTGTTTGAAATGGAATAGGGTTTCTTGCCTAAGCAGGGGGTTAAGGTTTAATGAAAAGAGAGACTAGAGGAGACATGGTAGCAGTCTTCCAATATCTCAGGGGTTGCACAACGAAGAGGGAGTCAAGCTATTCTCCAAAGCACCTGAAGGCAGGACAAAAAGCAACGGATGGAAACTAATCAAGGAGAGAAGCAACCTGGAACTTAGGATAATTTTTAGTTGAGGACTGGTCAATTAAAGTCCACCACTAAATTGGCCCCAGATAAGGGTCAACAGAATTCATGAGGCGTTGGACTTGGAACACTTGTGAGAACACATTGATTCTAAGCTAATGACCCATTTAACCCCACCCCTTCTGCTAAGTTCTCTCCTACAACGGGTTGCTTTTGAGTCAATGAAGGGATCTGATGTCGAAAACCTGCTGGCTTATGGATGGAGATAAGAGAAATAGATAGATGGCAGGTGATGTTCTCATGTTCATTACTGTTAGCCAGAATTATTATTTGCAATTAAAGAACTTGCACCGAAGCTTTTCAGTAGTTTGTAACAGAGAAATACCGCAGAACAATATTCTTCCCTGCTAGTGATACCATCCTGGTATCAATTACAAATGTAATTGTCGGACAGATTTTTTTTTTTTCATGAATGCCTAACCCAGCCATTCTAATTGCCTTATTTTGTCAGACCCTGCTAATAATAGAAGGGCAGGGCCAACATGTAAATGATTAGCATTCGTGTATTTTAAAAACACACACAAACACACATGAAGCTGATCAGAAGGGCAGATGGGAATGTAAATGCAAATAGGAGTTGAACAAGAACTATAGAGGTGTGTGTGAGAGAGTGTGCCCTATATATTTAAAGCAGCCTGATTATCATAACAAGCAAGGACTCCAGAGACAGGCATTCCCATTGGAGAAAAAAAATCAATAATAGCCACCTTTGTGTTTGCTGCTGCAAGCAACATCATTTCAATTAGTGCTCAGATGAACGAAACCTTTCCTTTTGGGCTGTCACCTGCTAATTTTGTTGGAATCTGATGCCTTGCTAGGTGCGTCACCTCCTGCACTGGGAAAAGAGAGCAATGCACCTTCATCTCGGTTGCTCTAGAGGTGTGTATGCATGGATCTGTATATGTATGAATGTATATATAATAAGAAAGTTCGTGGCTGAGCTGTCCTGAGCTCGCTCTCTCTCTCTCTCTCTCTCTCTCTCTCTCTCTCTCTCTCACACACACACACACACACACACACACACACACACACACACAAACACACACACACACACACACGTACACACAGATGTAAGTGTGGTTTAGTGGAAATAGAACAGAATAGAGTAGAGTAGAGTAGAATAGAATAGAATAGAATAGAACAGAATAGAATAGAATCTTTATTGAGAATAGAATAGAGTAGAAGAGAATAGAATAGAAAATAGAGTAGAGTAGAGTAGAATAGAATAGAATAGAATAGAATAGAATAGAATAGAATAGAATAGAATAGAATAGAATAGAATCTTTATTGAGCATAGAATAGAACAGAACAGAACAGAGTAGAGTAGAGTAGAGTAGAGTAGAGTAGAATAGAGTAGAATAAATAGAATAGAGTAGAGTAGAATAGAATAGAATAGAATAGAATAGAATAGAATAGAATAGAATAGAATAGAGTAGAGTAGAGTAGAGTAGAGTAGAGTAGAGTAGAGTAGAGTAGAATAGAATATAGAATAGAAAATATGGAATGGGAATAGAATAGAATAGAATAGAATAGAATAGAATAGAATAGAATAGAATAGAATAGAATAGAATAGAATAGAATAGAATAGAATAGAATAGAATAGAATAGAATAGAATAGAATAGAATAGAATCTTTATTGAGAATAGAATAGAGTAGAAGAGAAGAGAATAGAATAGAATAGAAAATAGAGTAAAGTAGAGTAGAATAGAATAGAATAGAATAGAATAGAACAGAACAGAACAGAACAGAACAGAACAGAGAACAGAACAGAATAGAATAGAATAGAATAGAACAGAATAGAACAGAAAGTAGAACAGAATAGAATAGAACAGAATAGAACAGAACAGAACAGAATAGAATAGAGTAGAGTAGAGTAGAGTAGAATAGAATAGAATAGAATAGAGTAGAATAAATAGAGTAGAGTAGAGCAGAGCAGAGCAGAGCAGAGCAGAACAGAACAGAACAGAACAGAACAGAACAGAACAGAACAGAATAGAATAGAATAGAATAGAATAGAATAGGACTTTGGGGGTCTTCTAGTTCAACCCCCTACCCAAGCAGGAATCCTTCACAAGCAATAGCACTTAGACATATACTGCTTCACAGTGCTTTTCAGCCTTCTCTAAGTGGTTTACAGAGACAGCATGTTACCTCCAACAATCTGGGTCCTCATTTTACCCACCTCAGAAGGCTGAGTCAACTTTGAGCAGGTCAGGATCAAACTCCTGGCAGCGGGCAGAGTCAGCCTGCAATACTGCCTTCTAACCACTGCGCCACCAGGGCTCATGGGACCAGGCAATACAGAGGTGAATTTAATGGGCGGTATCTCTTCAACCTTCTCCATTTGTCCAGGTGGTCAAGATGCCTCTGACTCAACATAAGAACCCACCTGGATTGTCTTTTGAACAGACTGAAGAGCTACTTGAGTTTTCTGATTATTCCCAAAGGATACTCTTGGTTTCTTATAGCTATGTATTTATCTCTAAATAATTAGTCAGACTTTATTTCTTCTCCTGTTTTTCCATCCCCAGCAAATGCAGGTCCAGATCGCAAACGTGGCTTCAAGGTCCAATTAAAAATTAAGAGGCAAAATGTTGTTTGTTTTGCTCTACACAGCAGAAGTGAACGCTATGGGTGAGTATTCTCTCTGAATACAAATCATAATAATATATGGAAAGCTATTAATTTTCTCTTGGGCCTCCGTAATAATTATGTTTATTATTGCCATTTATTTCAAATTCTATAAATTTTATCTCTAGTAATGAGTGAAAAAAAGAGCGAGTAGCTACTGAAGGAGCACCGTGACTAGCCATAAGGTTTAATGTTTGCAAGCATATTATTGTCTTCCCACAAAACCGATAAATAGTCTATTCACAATCAGCTTTAAAGCCTATCCCATTGACATCAACGGAAGTCATGTTAAAGACTGCAACAGTGTGCAGCAGCAGCCAAAAAAGCCAACACAATCCTCAATTGCATTAATAGAGGGATTGAATCAAGATCCCATGAAGTGTTAATACCGCTTTATAAGGCCTTGGTAACACCACACTTGGAATACTGCATCCAAGTTTTGGTCTTCACGATACAAAAAAGATGTTGAGACGCTGGAAGGAATGCAGAGAAGAACAACAAAGATGATTAGGGGACTGGAGGCTAAACCATATGAAGAACGGTTGCAAGAATTGGGTATGTCTAGTCTACTGAAGAGAGGGATTAAGAGGGACATGATAGCAGTGTTCCAACATCTAAGCCAGTGATGGCACACCTTTTAGAGACCGAGTGCCCAAACTGCAACCCAAAACCCACTTATTTATTGCTGGGTGCCAGGTGGGTGTGGCCCACTGGGTGGGCATGGCTGTAGTGGTCATGGCAGACAGTGTAGGTGTGGCCAAGGTGAGCGTGGTCACCTCGATGTTGCTCATGGGGAGGGACACCTGTGGGGGCTGGGCAGGGTTGGGGGAGATCCAGGGGTTCTCTGGCAGGTGAGATGGTGGGCAGGAGGCAAGGTGAGGCAGGGCGGGGGTGCCATTGTCACAAGGCAAGGTGAGGCAGGGGCCGGAGCGGCCACTGCCTGACACCATCGGCCCCACATACAGAGGCCAGTGAGCGCACAGGGGCTGACAGTGTCCGTCAGCAGCCACAGCCTGCCGGCCCCTCATCCAGCACACTCTGGGGCTCCGCAGCCCACTGCCAGAAGTTCAGAGAAGCTGTGTCTGAGCTGGACGGACAGCTGAGGAGGTGATGCAGTGGGTTGTGCCTGGAAAAGGAGAGCATGCAAGACCAAGAGGGCAGGATGGGGGGGGGGATGGAAGCCAGTCGAGCCAGGATGCATCCAGCCATGTGGGACCTCGGCTAGTTAGCAGGCAGCTGGTTGAAGAGGGACAGTTGCCATCTCCGGGGCATGGCGCGCGTGCCTATAGAGAGGGCTCTGAGTGCCGTCTCTGGCACACGTGCCATAGGTTCGCCATCACTGATCTAAGCAGCTGCCACAAAAAAGAGGGGTCAATGTATTCTCCAAAGCATCTAAAGCAGTGGTTCTCAATCTTTTTAATGCCGCGACCCCCAACCGGTCGTAAGTTGAGGACTACTCAACCGGTCGTAAGTCGAGGACTACTCAACTGGTGCAGCATCATTTGCAGAATGGGATTTTTGGCAGGCTCAGCAGGGCAGAGACAGCCTGGACAATTCCTATTGGCTTTTGAAAGCCAATAGAATTAGACTCTATTCAAGAGAGTCTATTCCATTGGCTTTCAAAAGCCAACAGAATAAAAGGGAGTAGCACAGCTAAGGAAAAGGGGGGGGGGGGAAAATGGCGGACTGCGTTGTTTGGCGACCCCCGTGAAATGGTCGTTCGACCCCAAATGGGGTCCCGACCCACAGGTTGAGAACCACTGATCTAAAGGCAGGACAACAAGCCATGGATGGAAACTAATCAAGGAAAGAAGCAACCTAGAACTAAGGAAAAAATTCCTAAGGGTGGGAACAATTAACTTGCCTTCAGAAGTTGTGGGTGCCCCATCGCTGGAGGCTTTAAGAAGAGACTGGACAGCCACTTGTCTGGAATGGGATATAGCATTCCAGACAAGGTCCCTTCCACCTCTGTTATTCTGTCACTAATTGTTAGGCATGGGGGCATTACTTGTCTGAAATGGTATAGGTTCTGCTGCTCGCGCAGGGCGCTGGACTGGAAGACCTCCAAGGTCCCTTCCAGTTCTATTCTATTCTATTGACCTTCTTCCCTAAATCTGGAACATCTCCTGAGAAAACTGACCCCCTGGATGACCAAGCTTTTAAAATACTTTCCAGAATCCAAGAGGACCTTAACCCTATTTTCCTAGGGAAGATTCTGAAGTGGGGCTGAAAACCCTCTGCAGATACCGCCATCTTATTCCTGCAATATTCTTGCAGCTCCTGATGGTCAAACTCAGCTTTAAAAAAAGTGGAAAAAAAAGGGGGGATTACGCCATCAGTTTACCTTTGAGTAAGTTCCTCAGGGGAAACCACAGTGGTTTCCAGATGTTAATGGGAAGGCTCAAAGGTTTGTTCCAAAAATCAGGAAGGCAGCCACAACAGTGTGACTGGAGTGGTGCCATTGAAACCGAGAGAACAAGTCACAGGTTCCATTTGATTATTTTTTTTAAAAAACTGTGGAGGTTCCCTTTTTTTCCCGCCTTTTTCTTCTGTGTGCTCTGTGATTTACCTCATGATGCTCCTGTTTGCCTGACTAACTAGTTTGCTGCACATATTGACGTAAACTATATTTATTGATATAAAACTACAAGTTCACTTCAGCGTCTCGGACTTCATTTGGAGCCCCTCTGCACAATTCTCGGACACAGTTCCACACACCAGATCCACGTTTCTCTCTCTTCTACTCACCTGGTGTGCACCTTCTAAAGCAAAACCACTTTAGCTTCCAAGAGAACTGTGATTTTTTTTTTAATTGGCCGAGTTAAGGACTAGAGGACTTTCTTGAAGCATTTCCATATTCTAATCCTTCCAGTCCTCCTAATGCTCTTATCGCGAAATGTCACAAGACACACAAAAGAGGCATCTTGCCCAACTTGGGAATGTGTGGACAGGATAATGGATGAAAGTCTTCGCAAGGAGAACAATCATCTAGAAACACACAGCAGAAGAAGACCCATTACAGCCGCACGGGGGAATTGGGACCGGCACAGATGTTAATAAAAGAAATGGGATTGGTCCAAGGATGTTTTGGTGTGTCAACTCTTGTTGTTATTTTTTTTCCTTCCCAGAAATAATCTTAGGGCAGGCCGGTTATTGTGTTTCCTCGGGGATTTTTATTGCTTTCCTCTGCTTCCAATAAATAAATAAATAAATAAAAATAAACCCAGCTGGGAGGCAACTATATAGAGATTCTGGAGCTGTCGGAAATGACTCAGCAGAAGGAGTTGAGTGGACTTCTGTAGGAACAAATCTTTGTCAGCAGAAAGCTGACGTGTGCACAAAAGCTGGAGAGACACACCTGGATTCCTTTTTGCACAAATGCACCAAATGTTTTTGATTTCCTAGGACAGTGGTGGCGAACCTATGGCACACATGCCAGAGGTGGCACTCAGAGACCTCTCTATAGGCATGCGCGCCATGCCCCGGAGATGGCAACTGTCCCTCTTCAACCAGCCACCTGCTGACTAGCCGTGATCCCATGTGGCCGTATGCATCCTGGCATGGCTGGTTTCCCTCCCCCCCATCCTGCCCTCTTGGCCTTGCATGCTCTCCTTTTCCAGGCACGACCCACTGCATCGCCTCCTCAGCTGTCAGCTGGCCATCCATCTCAGAGGTGGCTTCTTTGAATTGCTGGTGGTGGGCTGTGGAGCTCCAGAGTGCGCCGGTCAAGGGGCCGGCAGGCTGTGTCTGATGACAGACATTGTCAGCCCCCATTTGTGCTTGCTGGTCTCTGTGTGCCGGAGCCGATGTTGTCAGGCAACCCCCGGCCCTTGCCTTGCCTCATGGCAATGGCACCTCCACCCTGCCATGCCTCACCCCACAGGACGAGCCTCCTGCCCACTGCCCCACCTGCCAGAGACCCCCTGGATCTCCCCCAACCCTGCCCAGCCCCCACAGGTGTCCCTCTCCTCGAGCAACATCGAGGTGATCATGCCCACCTTGGCCAAACCCACCCAATCTGCCATGACCATCATAGCCACGCCCACCCAATGGGCCATGCCCACCTGGCACCCGGTGATAAATAAGTGGGTTTTGGGTTGCAATTTGGGCACTCGGTCTCTAAAAGGTTCGCCATCACTGTCCTAGGAGAAGATATTTGAGCAGTGGGAAATCAGCCCATCGCTTTACCTCATGGATCTCATTTGAATCCGATCTTACTTTCGTCAAGACAGGTTGCCCGGAGGTTGTTCAAAGTGGCATCAACCAAGGATATCATCCCAAATGTTTTTTTTATTATTTTCCAAAAGGCAACTGGACCTTTTTTCCCCCTGAAGATGTTTCACTTCTCACATCATCCCAAACGTCCTTTTTTAAAAATTATTTTCCAAAAGGTAACTGGACCTTGAAGATGTTTCACTTCTCATCTAAGAAGCTTTTTCAGTTCTTCGGCAAATAGAGCTGCACAAGAGCTTGCCTGCCACTTGTGCAGAACATCCTTTCCCCACAGGGCTGCAAATCAATGTTCTTTCAAAGTTCACAACTTTAAGATGTGCAGCTCCCAGAATTTCTCAGCCAGCGTGAAGAACACTGCTCTGGTTGAGGAGACATGCAACTGATAGATAACTCAACATATTTTGGTCACCACGATGTAAAAAAAAATGTTGAGACTCTAGAAAGAGTACAGAGAAGAGCAACAAAGATGATGAGGGGACTGGAGGCTAAAATATACAAGGAATGGTTGCTGGAATTGGGTATGTCTAGTTTAATGAAGAGAAGGACGAGGGAGGACAGGATAGCAGTGTTCCAATATCTCAGGGGCTGCCCCAAAGAAGAGGGAGTCAAGCCATTCTCCAGAGCACCTGAAGGCAGGACAAGAAGAAACGGATGGAAACCAATCAAGGAGAGAAGCAACCTGGAACTAAGGAGAAACTTCCTGACAGTGAGAACAATTAACCAGTGGAACAACCTGCTCCAGAAGCTGTGAATACTCCAACACTGGAGGTTTTTAAGAAGAGACTGGACAGCCATTTATCCGAAATAGTATAGGGTTTCCTGCCTGAGCAGGGGGTTGGACTAGATGACCTCCAATGTCTCTTCCATCTCTATCATCATCATCATCATCATCATCATCATCATCATCATAGTTTAAATCCATTCTTCTGAGTTGGAATATTCCACGTATAAAGAAGAGCACCAGGAAGAGATAAAGCAGAAGAACACATTTGGTCAGGTGGCTCAGCTAGACATGGATTCTCCTCCTAGCATGAACTAGTAGGTCAATAGCTTGAAGCTTCTTCATTGGTGGAAGTCTTGGTGCTGTCTGAGCTTGGCTTCTCCTCCTCCTTTCCACAAACCCCAGTCCCTTCCTGCACTGATAATGTTCCCTAGTTGGGTCATGAAATGTCTTCAAGAAAACAACCAAGCTCAGAGAGCACCAAAGACCCCACAATCCTCCTCCTCTTCCTCCTCCTCCTCTCCACAAACTCCACTCCCCCTAGTACTGACACTGTTCCATAGTTGGGTCATGAAATGTTTGCAAGAAAACTGCCAAGTTCAGAGAGCACTGAGGACCCCACAATCCTACCACCACCACCACCACCACCACCATCACCACCACCACCACTACTACTACTACTACTACTACTACTACTACTACTCTCCACAAACTACACTCCCCCCTAATACTGACACTGTTCCATAGTTGGATCATGAAATGTTTGCAAGAAAACTGCCAAGTTCAGAGAGCACTGAAGACCCCACAATCCTACTACTACTACTACTACTACTACTACTACTACGACTACGACTACAACTACGACTACGACTACGACTACGACTACGACTACTACTACGACTACTACTACTACTACTCTCAAACCCCACTCCCCTCTAGTATTGACGATGTTCCCTAGTTGGATCATGAAATGTCTGCAAGAAAACTACCAAACTTAGGGAGCACTCAGGACCCCATAATCCTCTTCCTCCTCCTCCTCCTCCTCCTCCTCCTCCTCTCCACAAACCCATCCCTTCCTACACCGAGCACGTTCCCTAGTTGGGCCATGAAACGTCAGCAAGAAAACCACCCAGCTCAGAGAAGACCAAGAACTCTACAGTTCAACCCTGAGCCCGGAAACATCAAGTGGGCATCTCTGCACATTGAACCTCCCACACTCCACTTCTTGATAATAGGCAGGTGATTCACTGCGAAGGAATGCTGCTTCCATTCTAGAAAGCTCTGAGAGGAATAACTTTGCTTTGGCAATAGATCTGGGAGGTTTCTTTCTTCTCCGAGATGACGAGGCACAGGAGCTTTCAGTTCTGAAGAGCAGAAAAGGTGGGAAGTGGAAGTAACTAGCGGTGGAGGCACCCGTGACAACAGTGGCAAGGTTTTCATGGGGAGATGCTGGTGGAAGAGACACAAAACCCTCAGGAAAAACAAAGTAGAATCAAGGATGAATTGGGTGGGTGGGAAAGGACAGAGGGGGGCTTGTAAAATTGGGTCAATAGAAGTGTTGGGAATGAAGAAAATGGAAGAACATACCCTAGAATACAAGAGTTGGAAGGGACCTTGGAGGTCATCTACTCCAACGCCCTGCTCAAGCAGGAAACCCTATACCATTTCAGACAAGTGGTTGTCCGATCTCTGCTTGAGAACCTCCAGTGATGGAGCACCCACAACTTCTGGAGGCAGGTTGTTCCACTGGTTGATTGTTCTCACTGTCAGGAAATTTCTCCTTAGTTCTAGGTTGATTTTCTCCTTGGTTAGTTTCCATCCATTCCTCCTTGTTTGCTTTCTGGTGCTTTGGAAAATAGTTTGGAAAATAGAAAGAATCAGCTTTGTGCTGTGGGAAGTCAGCCCCCCAGAGAAGGAAATATTAAAAGGGCAGGAAAATATATTTTCTCAAAGGATCTTGAAGAGGCAGGAAAGCATGCCCAGTTTTTCTTGATAGCTCCAGGTCTCCCTCCCCCAAGCAGAAACCAGCTCTATAATAATAATAGTAAAGTTGGAAGGGACCTTGGAGGTCATCTAACCCCCTGCTCAGGCAAGAAACCCTATACCATTTCAGACAAAGGGCTGTCCAGTCTCTTCTTAAAAACCTCCAGTGTTGGAGCATTCATAACTTCCGGAGGCAGGTTGTTCCACTGGTTAATTGTCCTCATTGTCAGTAAGTTTCCCCTTAGTTCTAGGTTGCTTCTCTCTTGATTAGTTTCCATCAGTTGCTTCTTGTCCTGCCTTCAGGTGCCTTGGAAAATAGCTTGACTCCCTCTTGTTTGTGGCAGCCCCTGAGATATTGGAACATTGCTATCATGTCCCCCCTCGTCCTTCTCTTCATTAAACTAGATATACCCAATTCCAGCAACCGTTCCTTATATGTTTTAGCCTCCAGTCCCCTAATCATCTTTGTTGCTCTTCTCTGTACTCTTTCTAGAGTCTCAACTTCTTTTTTACATCGCAGTGACCAAAACTGGATGCAGTATTCCAAGTGTGGCCTTACCAAGGCATTGTAAAGTGGTATTAACACTTCATGTGTTAATAGAAATGCAGATAGAAATCCAGGGAGCAAGGAGATTAAGAAGACAAAGACCTAAAATCTACATAAACCATCCAAACTCTGAGTCATCAGCCCCAGGGAAGCAGGATATGACCTTTGGACATAATAAGATTGACTCATCACCATCAGAATACCAGAAAGGCACACTCAGACTCAGGTCAAAGTTCATGCCACAGGAACAACTCCAAACAAAAGGCTCCAAAGGGTATAAAAACCGACTTCCTACATGTGCTCAGTCCTTTTTTCACTTCTCTTGCTGCCAGAACCATCTTCCTGTCTGGCTATCCTCTCCAATAAGCTACAACATTCTTCCCAAAGCAGTCACCATGTTTATTCCTGGCTTGGATGAACCAGGATGAAGACTTTTCTCCCAACAGTGCAAGCAAGAGTTGTAAGGTTTGTTTGCTTGGATATATTCTGTAAAGCAGCATGGCTGGCTGAGGAATTCTGGGATTAGAAGTCCTCAAGTCATAAAGTAACCAAGGTTGGGGACCCCTGCTGTAAAGAGTGGAGATGTTTGCATCTAAGGAAATTCCATATCTTTATTCACAGTTCTTTTATCCCATTTCACTTGAAGTGAAAGTTAAAATAAGGGAACAAGCATCATGACACCATGTGAAATGCATATAATGGTTCAAACACTTCATAGATTTTTTTTTAACAATTAACGTGGTTAGACTGTGCTACGTGGATGACGGTCCGGTGGCAGCATTCAATAACTTTAAGTAGGATGCCAAGAAGTCAGTTCTGAAATTAAAATATGTATTCTCCGTGTTCATTTTAAAATTGGATTTCTTCTCTTGATGATAAAGTGCCTGATCCTAGCTGGGAGGGCCAAGTATGGCTTTCATATTATAAAAAAATAAACAATTTTATTCTAATTATGCCTGATGGCTATGCTAGTAATAATTTCAAGCAAGTGCACAATGATTAAATGAGGCTGATGGGCCACTTATCAATTTCTTTTCTATTTTTATACATCTATCTGCTTCACTCAATTACAGTGGAATAGATGTGTTGCTTGAAAACGAGGAAGCCAGATTGAATATATAGCATCCTCTCTGTGCAGTCACGAAGAGCCGACACTCACTTGACGACACACAACCAATCAATCAATCAATTTCACAGTAAGTATTTTTTTTTTTTTATTGAAATTTTTCAAAAATTTTACAAGTAAACATCCCCCCCCTCCCAAACCACCCCACCCTCCCCCCCCCGACTTCCCAGAACTGAGTATAGGATTATTTAACAAATTTTAAAAAATAACGTTTACAATTTATAAGATAATTAGTAAAAATAATAAAAGTCATGATAATAATATATATAATAATATATATAATAATAATATGCATAACATAAGCTTTAAAATGAATAATATATACTAAGAAAGAAAAAAAGGAAAAAGAAAAGAGAGAGAGAAAGAGAAAAGAAAAAAATAGACAAAAAATAGAACATATATATATATAAAAAAATAATAATATATAAGTAATAATACGTAAAGAGAAAAGGAAGAAAGAAAGAAAGAAAAAAACAATCATTACAAATTATAGAAAAGCTAAATGATATTTTTCCATATCCAAATTATATTGTATGAAATTTATCCATTTTTCCCATACTGCAAAAAATTTTTCTTGAGATTGCTCCTTTAAAAAAGCCGAAATCTTTGCCATTTCTGCCAAATACGAAACTTTGTAAAACCACTCTTGCAAAGTAGGCAAAGATTCCTTCTTCCAATATTGTCCTATTAAGAGCCTAGCGGCTGTAATCAAATTTAACATCAATATAACCTCCTTAGCATCGCAATCAATAACAATACCTAATAAAAATAGTTGCGGAGTAAATTTTACCCTCCGTTTAAAAATTCTTTGAATATTCCACCATATCTTAATCCAAAAAGCTTTTATATGCTTACACGTCCACCAAGTATGATAATAAGTAGCATCCAAATGTCCACATCTCCAGCATTTCGGCTGCAGATTAGGGTACATAATGGACATTTTCTTTGGATCAAGGTGCCATCTATAAAACATCTTATAAAAATTCTCTCTTAAATTTTGCGCTTGTGTGAATTTAACATTTCTTATCCAAATAAGTTCCCAGGTATCCATTGAAATCGTTTCACCAATATTCTGTGCCCATTTAATCATACAATCTTTAACTAATTCAGGTTCTGAGTCCAATTCCACTAAAACCCCATAAACTCTCTTAATATGGGTTGGCCTTTGATCTCTTACTTGTTTTAAAAGAACTTCATCTTCTCTGAGCCAACCCATTTTACAATCCATCTTCCATCTATCCACTATTTGTCTGTATTGGAACCATGAATAAGTTAAATTTTCATGTGTTAATTCTTCCAAAGATTTTAACTGCCAATCTTGGCCATCCCATCTAAGTAACTGTGCATAAGAGACCATATCCATATTAACCCCTTTCCTTATACCTTCTATGGCATGCCGAGGTATAGCCCATAATGGTATTTTGAAGTCACTTTTATAATACTTTCTCCACACTCTAAGCAAAGAGATTCTTATAATATGAGACTTAAAAACCCAATCCACTTTTTTATTAAATATTAAATAGGCATGCCATCCAAAAAGTAAGTCCCAACCTTCCAAATGAAGTATTTCTATATTTGTTAAATTCACCCAGTCGCTAATCAGTGTTAATACTACAGCCTCATAATACAATTTCATATTTGGTACCTTGAGTCCACCTCTCTCACGAAAATCTTGCATTATTTTAAGTTTCACCCTTGGTTTTTTCCCTGCCCAAACAAATTTATTAATACCTTTTTGCCATTCATCTAAATTACGTTCCTTCTTTAGAATAGGTAACATTTGAAACAAAAAAATAAACTTTGGCAGGACATTCATTTTAATAACTGCAATTCTACCCATAAGAGATAACTGTAGATTGTTCCAGTTTTTTAAATCCTTCTGTACCTCCATCCACAGCTTTTCATAATTATTTTTATACAGTTTTGCATTGGAAGCAGATAATATGACCCCCAAATATTTTACCTTATCAACAATTTCAAAATCTGTTAAATTGACTAAAACCTGTTTATCACCATTAGTCATATTTTTAGCTAATATTTTGGTCTTATTATTATTAATTTTAAAACCAGAAACACGTCCATATTGTTGAATCAATTGTAATAATTTTACCACCGAACAGGTAGGTTGAGACAAAGTAACAACCAAGTCATCTGCGAAGGCTCTTAATTTATATTCTTTTTTATTAATTTCTATTCCTTTTATTTCTTGAGACTCCCGAATTTTAATCAACAAAATTTCCAATGTTAAGACAAACAATAACGGAGATAACGGGCATCCCTGTCTTGTTCCTTTTTCTATTACAAAAGCCTCTGACAAACCCCCATTTATAATAAGTTGAGCAGTCTGTTTTTGATATATATTAGATAATACTTGTAATATATTTTGTCCAAAATTCATCTCCTTAATTAAACATAACATAAACTGCCAATTCACTTGGTCAAAGGCTTTTTCAGCATCCAAAAATATCAGGCCTGCAGAGACTTGGTTATTCTTTTCTAAATACTCTAATAAGTTAATAATTTGTCTAACATTATTTTTCATATACCTTCCAGTTATAAAACCCGATTGATCCTTATGTATAAACTGCTGCAAGATCCCCATAAACCTATTAGCTAAAATTTTTACAAAAATTTTATAATCCACATTTAAAAGAGATATAGGCCTGTAATTTTTAGGCAATGTAAGATCTTGATTATCTTTTGGAATCAATGATATGAATGCATTACGCCAAGATGGAGGGATCTCTAAACCCTGTAATAAGTTATTAAACAATTCACACAATGGTTGAATCATCTCTTCTACTAAAGTTTTATAATAAATAGATGTCAACCCATCCGTACCCGGCGCTTTACCCAATTTCAATTGTTTAATAGCTATAACAATTTCTTCTTTAGTAATTAAGCCATTAATCTCTTTTTCCTGATCTTCTGTTAATTTAGGAAAGTTAACTTTACCACAGTAAGTATTTTGAAGGGAAAAATCAAGAATGGGATGGAAAACTTAGCATTTCGGTTCCACGTAATGACATAACTCTTTTAACCATTGCTGGGTGTGAACATGGACATATACACTAAGCGTGGTGAGACGCCACATTTTTCTTAAAATCATAAACTGCACAGCAAATTTCTTAAGGTTCCACAGCTAGGGTCTTCATCAACAGATTCCAGTTTGTGTTCAGCTCCTTCTTTTATACAGCCTTTAAAAATGTTTTTCTGTGGAGTCCTCTGAGCTTGGTTGTTTTTTTTTTGTTGTTGTTCTTGTTTTTGCAGACGTTTCATTACCCAACTAGGTAACATCATCAGTGCTAGAAAGGAGTGGTAGTGGTGGAGGAGGAGGAGGAAGAAGAAGAAGAAGAGGAGGAGGAGAGGAAGAAGAAGAAGAAGAGGAGGAGGAGGGGGAGGAGGAGGAGGAGGAGGAGAAGAAGAAGTAGTAGTAGTAGTAGTAGTAGTAGTAGTAGTAGTAGTAGTAGTAGTAGTAGTAGTGGGGGAGGAGGAGGAGGGGGGAAGTTCTTCTTTGTTCACACCTATAGACAGAATGTTGCCAGACTGAACACTGTGCTATCTGCATCTACAATATACTGTGGGAACCATTAGGGAGGAGCCATCCTCACCCTCTTTCTCTCACACAAGTTGCCTCATACTCTTGTAGAATGCATCCCTTTCCTCCTGGGAATTCACCTCCTCATTATATTCTATCACATTGGTTTCCCTATCTGTTGAAAATCACTAACCACTTCTCCATCTTCCCCACTGCATGAGAGATTGGGGGACATTCCCCTGTGGTTGGTGGATGATTAGCAGGAGAGAAGGAAATAACTAATGAGGGAGAATATTTGTAGCTCAGGATTGAAACCAGGGGGGTCCCTGGTGCTCTCTGAGGCTGGTTGTTTCCTTGCAGACGTTTCATGACCCAACTACATAACATCATCAGCGGCACTGATGACGTTACCTAGTTTGAACAATGAAACATCTGCAAGGAAACAACCAAACTCCAAGAGCCTCAGGGACTCCACAGTTAGTATACAAAAAAGATACACTATTGCCTTGCTCCAGGCTTTGCAGGGCACATTGTGGAGAAGATACTCAGTCCACCAAAGGTTCAAGAAAATGTTCTTCTCCCTCTTCCTTTCCCTCCTTCCCTCTCTCAATCCATATCTATCTATCTATCTATCTATCTATCTATCTATCTATCTATCTATCTATCTATCTATCTATCTATCTATCCCTCTATCCATCCATCCATCCACCCACCCACCCACCCACCCACCCACCCACCCACCCACCTACCTACCTACCTACCTACCTACCTATCTATCTATCTATCTATCTATCTATCTATCTATCTATCTATCTATCTATCTCTTTACCTCTACTTCTATCTATTTGTATCTCTATCTCTCTATCTTCAAAGCCCCAGAGAAAATGGAATGGAATGGAACGGAACAAAACGGAACGGAACATAACAGAACAGAATAGATGGAATGAAAGATTAGACTAGACTAGACTAGAACAGAGCAGAGCAGAACAGAAAATATGGAATAGAATAAATAGAATTATAAACAGAATAGAATAGAATAGAAAATATGGAATAAATAGAATAGAATAGAATAGAACAGAACAGAACAGAACAAAATGGATGGAATGGAAGACTAGACTGGACTACAACAGAGCAGAGCAGAGCAGAACAGAACAGAACAGAACAGAAAATATAGAATAGAATAAATAGAATAGAATTATAAACAGAATAGAATAGAATAGAAAATACAGAATAAACAGAACAGAACAGAACAGAATAGAAGCTGGAAGGAACCTTGGAGGTCTTCTAGTTCAACCCCCTGCTCAGGCAGGAGTTCCTACACCATTTCTGACAGATGTCACTCCAGTCCCTTCTTATGGCCATCTTGAAAGTGGGCCTCCCCCCCCCCCTATTTCTAAGTAGCTTATAGTCCAAGGCCTATTGAACAACATCTTCTCCAGTGAGAGTGCAGATCTTTTTCTGAGATTTATCTTCAGTGCTAGAAAGATTGAAAGGAAATCCCCCATATGCTAACATAGGGACAACTTTATGCAAACATCTTCCCTTATTAACATTCTCTCTCTCTCTCTCTCTCTCTCTCTCTTTGTTGCCCTTCCCCTTTGTGTGTTGGTATTTCTGTGCTTGCAGGGTCCTCGGTGAAGTGGAATGTTTGCACCTCAGTTGAACTGCGGGGTCCTTGGTGCTCTCTGAGCTTGGTGGCTTTCTTGCAGATGTTTCAGGACCCAACCGGGTAACATCACCAATGCTAGAGGAGAGTGGGGTTTGCCCTCTATCTATATACCAGTGGTTTGCCCTGGCATGTCGGTGAGAGGGGTCTTGTGATTAGATTGCTGCTAACACTGTTGATGTTACCTACTTTGGGCTATGAAACATCTGCAAGAAAACTACCAAACTCAGAGAGCACCAAGGACTATACAGTCCTCCTCCTCCCCCTCCTCCTCCTCCTCGTTCTGCAAAATGCACTCCCTTCTAGCACTGATTATATTATCTTGTTGGGTCATGAAATGTCTGTGTAAGGACCCACCCCACTTTGCATCTTAAGAAGACAGAACTCTTGGAATAATTCTTCCAACAGGCATCCTTTATTAAGAGAAAATGGTTGCAGGCGTTCTAGACAGGACTTGGGGTTCAAGCTCTCCCATTCGGGGTTTTAAGGGGTTCCCCAGTAGTCCCACCCAATCACCCCCCTCTTCCAGTGACAGTTTCAGGCATCACAATCCCACCCCTTTTTTCCTTTCTTCCCTCTGGATGGAGACTTCAGATAAACTACATGAAAGGTAAATAGCCTCTTTTGTTATGATAAGGCCTTTTGGTGCTAACCCCATTCAAACTCTTTGAGGTTGCAATAAACACATTCAAATCCTTAGAGATATACTGAAGGAAGTGAGGGCCATAAAGTCCCTTTGTTCTCCCCCTTCTCTCCCTCTTATGGCAGAATCCAGAGAAGGCAGAATTGGGGTTTTCTATATTTGATAACTAAAGATGAAATATAATTGGATTCTGACATCCTGCAAGAAAACCACCAAGCTCAGAGAATATAAAGGACCCCACAGTTGTCGTCAACGTCATC
>CM077920.1:4241468-4256468 GCA_039797435.1 Crotalus adamanteus | reverse complement strand
TCACATTTTATGCCAATATAGTTTTCTGCCAGCTCAGGGGCTGAAGGGGCTGAAGATAACAAATTTAACTCAAAGAAGAAAAGTCCAAAATCAACTTGTCTTTCATCCCTATGGCACAGTCTAGCAGGAAAAAAAATATATCTCAATTTTTCTCCCAAGAAGAAATAAACAGCCTTGAAGATAATATTGCATTGTCTCTAATTCAAAAAATCCCTTTCTTTCTTTGGTATATAAGCAGTGAGAAAATCTTCTAAAACAAGAACTGTGAGAGGGATCTTGGAGTCCTAGTGGACAATCATTGAAATATGAGCCAGCTGTGTGCTGCAGCTGCCAAAAAAGGCAACACAGTGCTGGGCTGCATTAACAGAGGGATGGAATCAAGATCAAGTGAATTGTTAATACCACTTTACAAAGCCTTGGTAAGGCCACACTTGGAATACGGCATCCAGTTTTGGTCACCACAATGTAAAAAAGATGTTAAGACTCTAGAAAGAGTACGGAGAAGAGCAACAAAGATGATTAGGGGACTGGAGGCTAAAACATATAAGGAACAGTTACTGGAATTGGGTACGTCCAGTTCAATGAAGAGAAGGACGAGGGGGGACAGGATAGCAGTCTTCCAGTATCTCAGGGGCTGCCCCAAAGAAGAGGGAGTCAAGCTATCCTCCAAAGCGCCTGAAGGCAGGACAAGAAGCCACGGATGGAAACTCATCAAGGAGAGAAGCAACCTAGAACTAAGGAGAAACTTCCTGACAGTGAGAACAATTAACCAGTGGAACAACCTGCCTCCAGAAGCGGCGAATGCTCTAACACTGGACGTTTTTAAGAAGAGACTGGACAGCTATTTGTCCGAAATGGTATAGGGCAATGGTTCTCAACCTTTTTAATGCTGCGACCACCCAACTGGTCGTAAGTCGAAGACTACTCAACTGGTGCAGCACCATTTGCAGAATGGGACTTTTGGTGGGCTCAGCAGGGCAGAGACAGCCTGGACAATTCCTATTGGCTTTTGAAAGCCAATAGAATTAGACTCTATTCAAGAGAGTCTATTCTATTGGCTTTCAAAAGCCAATAGAATAAAAGGGAGTAGCACAGCTAAGGAAAAGGGGGGAAAAAAATGGTGGACTGCGTTGTTTGGCGACCCCCGTGAAATGGTCGTTCGACCCCAAATGGGGGTCCCGACCCACAGGCTGAGAACCACTGGTATAGGGTCTCCTGCCTGAGCAGGGAGTTGGACTAGAAGACCTCCAAGGTTCCTTCCAGCTTGATTCTGATGGATTAATCAAGGAGAGAAGCAACCTGGAATTTAGGAGAAATTTCCTGACAGTGAAGACAATTAACCAGTGGAACAGCTGGTCACCAGAAGTTCTGGGTTGCTCCATCACTGGAGGCTTTCAAGAAGAGACTGGACGGCCACTTGTCTGGAATGGGATAGGCCAGGGTCTCCTGGTTGAGGAGAGGGCTAGACTAGAAGACCTCCAAGGTCCCTTCCAGCTCTGTTATTTATTCTGTTATTCCTTCATGGAAGGGAAGGGGGATATAAAGACAATGCCAGATTTGGCTTCCCCCCCCCCCCCATGTCTTTTTGAGAAGTCGGGTGGCTTTGACTAGAACAGCGGTTCTCAACCTGGGGGTCGGGACCCCATTTGGGGTCAAACGACCATTTCACGGGGGTCGCCAAACAACGCAGTCCACCATTTCCCCCCCCTTTTCCTTAGCTGTGCTACTCCCTTTTATTCTATTGGCTTTGGGAAAGCCAATAGAATAGACTCTCTTGAATAGACTCTAATTCGATTGGCTTTCCAAAGCCAGTAGGAATTGTCCAGGCTGTCTCTGCCCTGCTGAGCCCGCCAAAAGTCCCATTCTGCAAACGGTGCTGCACCCGTTGAGTAGTCCTCGACTTACGACCGGTTGAGTAGTCCTCGACTTACGACCGGTGGGGGGGTCACGGCATTAAAAAGGTTGAGAACCACTGGACTAGGGCCTGCCCTGTCTTCTTCCTGAAGCAGAAGTTTCCCCGGAGCGTTGCTGGGCTACACGGATTAATTAAAAACTCAAGAATGGGGCAATCTGTCCAAGGAGAACAATGGGAAACTGGGAGAAGGAAGGAGGGAAAAAAAAGGAAAGACAGGGAAAGGAAGAAAAGAGGGCATCATTGGTATTCTAAGCATGTGCTCCCGGATTTTAAACTATTTGCCCGTTGCTTAAACACACACACACACACACACACACACACACACACACACACACACACACACACACACGAGGGTTGGGGAGAAAAAGATTCCAGTCTCCCCGGAAGCTTCTCTCCTTTCTAACCCCTTGCTTTGTCATCGGCCCCCTTTCCTTGGGGGGGGGGAAGGTGCCCACTTTCTTTCTCTTGTTGCAAGCGAGTGCAAATCGCTTTGGCAAAGATTGTGGGTCAGTGTGTGCTTCCTCCCCCCCCCCCCGCCGGCCTTTAATTCTTCTGGCACCCAAGCAGGCCATGTAATCCTCGCCCTAACAAAGCTGGGGAGGGAGGGAGGGAGGGAGGGGGGAAACAGGGTTTGGAAAGAAAGAAGGAAGAGGTTTTGAATGAAGAGATGGAGAGGAGTGGGCTGACCAGGGGCCAAGGCTGCCTTGGGAATCTTTCTGCTTGCCCCCCCCCCCCCACCCCCCCAGCCCCAATCCTGATGCTCCACCTCTTCCTGTGGGAGGAGGTGGAGGAGGAGGAGAAGGAAATAAATAATACAATAAAGTTGTAAAAACAGGACTGGTTGAGTCCTCCCTCCCTCCCTCCCTTCCATCCACCCACCCTCTCTCCTTATACATTTCCTCCCTCCTTCCCTCCCTTCCACCCACCCATCCTCTCTCCTTCTCATACATTTCCTTCCTCCTTCTTTCCTTCCTTCTCATTTCCCTTCCTTTCCTTCCTTCCTTCACCCACCCACCCTTTCCTTCTCATAAATTTCCTTCCTTCCTTCCTTCCTTCCTTCCTTCCTTCCTTCCTTCCTTCCTTCCTTCCTTCTCATTTCCCTTCCTTTCTTCCTTCCTCCCTCCCACCCACTCTCCTCTCATGCATTTCCTTCCTTCCATTTCCTTCCTTCCTTCCTTCCTTCCATTTCCCTTCCCTTCCTTCCTTCCCTCCCTCCCACCCACCCTCTCCTCATGCATTTCCTTCCTTCCTTCCTTCCTTCCTTCCTTCCTTCCTTCTCATTTCCCTTCCTTTCCTTTCCTTCCTTCCACCCACCCTCTCCTTCTCATGCATTTCCTTCCTTCCTTCCTTCTCATTTCCCTTCCTTCCTTCCTTCCTTCCTTCCTTCCTTCCTTCCTTCCTTCCTTCCTTCCTTCTCATTTCCCTTCCCTTCCTTCCTTCCCTCCCTCTCACCACCCTCCTTCTCATATATTTCCTTCCTTCATTCCTTCCATTTCCCTTCCCTTCCCTCCTTCCCTCCCTCCTATAGCTGCCCCTCCTGAGGTGACCCATTTTAAACCTAGAATGACCTGTAACCCTAAGAGTCAGCTTCCATTGCGGTCATGAATGAAGGATTTCCTGCGTTTGGGAAGGATTTAATTCATCGTGGCAATTACAGGATCCCGGCCTCATGGTTACAATCAGATTGGGTTTGATCGGAAGTAGCGGGAGATTAAATATAGTCCAGGATGGGGGGGGGGGACAATGGCCAGTCTGGTTTGCCCTGAATAAATGAAGAGTTGAGCAAGGGACGTCCAACTTCCACAGAAGTGGTGAGGATTTTAACCCCCTTTTCCTCCACTCAATTCTAGAGTCGATCCAAGCAATTCCGAACAGAAGGAAGAGACGTCGGTCGTGGACCTCAGCTTTCCCCAAATTGCCTTGAATCAAGACTATCCCAGAACTGCCCCAGAATTGAGGGGTGCGTGAACCTATCCTGCCTGCCTGCAGTTGGACAACAGGAAGACCCCCCCCCTTTGAAGCCCCTGGGGTTTGGTCCTCCGAGCCCCTTTCAGGAGACTCCCACCTTTTCCTTCGTTGTCATGCAGGGCAAAAGGCATCATCCAGAGAGAACAGCAAACCAAACAGGAAACGGCTGGCTCCTTATCGCGGCATTTGGGGACAGCGCTTGTGCTGATCTCCAGGATGACCATCAGGTGTGCCCTGCCAGTCTGAAGACTCTAATCGGTTTGATCGATTAAAAAAGGGAAAAAAAACGACGACAGCAACTGTCTGGGTTTTATGCATCGATGTATTGATGCAATGGATACAGTCGCCCAGCAAGGGATTCTGCAGCAAAATTAAAAATACACTGTGGCTACATGAGGTTGCTTGCAAATTCCAGGAGTCTGACAAAGACAGGCGGGCTTCAGCAGGGCTCTTTCTGGGGTGCTCATTGTTGTCGTGAAAATGAGATGGACAAGCAATTTGGGGAATTCCTTCCTTCCTCCCTCCCTTCCTCCTCCTTCGTTCTTTCCTTCCCTTCCCTTCCCTTCCATCCTTCCTCCTTCCCTTCCACTTCCTTCCCCTCCCGCCACCTCCTCCTCCTCTTCTTCTTCCATCTCCTTCCCTTCCCCTTCCTTCCTTCTTTCCTCCTCTTTCCTTCCTTCCCTTTCTCTTCCTTCCCTTCCCCTTCCTTCCTCCTCCTCCTTCTTCTCCTCCTCTTCCTTCTTCTTCCTTCTCTTCCCCTTCCTTCCTTCCTTTCTCCCTTCCTCCTCCTTCGTTCTTTCCTTCCCTTCCCCTTCCTTCCTTCCCTTCCTCTTCCTTCCCTACTTCTTTCCTCCCTTCCCTTCCTCCCTTCCCTTCCTCCCTTCCCTTCCCCTTCCTTCCTCCTCTTCCTCCTCCTCCTCCTCTTCTTCTTCTTCTTCTCCTCCTCTTCCTTCCTTCTCTTCCCCTTCCTTCCTTCCTTCCTTCCTTCCCTCCCTCCTCCCTCTCCCTTCCTTCCCCTTGACAAAGTCACACAGCCTCTCCTCACCCCTTCAGTATTTTGTCACAGGGACAGTGAAATCAATGTTTCTCAACCTAAAAGCAACTTTTAATGTGTGGGCATCAATTCCCAGTCCATCGCCATAGCTGGAAGAGGAATTCTGGGAGTTGAAGTTCACATGTCTTAATGTTGCCAAGGTTGAGACATACAGGGTTAAATATTCTAAACCCCTGTAGAGGAAGGGGCCTTAAATCCAGATGTGTGCACTGTCACTTTATCGGTGAGATGGGCGACATATACATTTAATAAACAAGCAAGATCCCCTTTCTGAGACAGGGCAGTGCTTCTAAATCTCCCCGCAGGCCTGGCTGGTTAAAAAATACGGAGTCCAGCTTGGTGGAATGGAGTAATACTCAGAGTGCCAAATGCTGACTGGCCCGTCTTTTCTTGCCTCAAAAGACAGGGACCCAGAAGTCTGTTAAAGATACACCCATGAAAATAATAGGTGTTTGGGCACAATAAAAATTTACATGCCATGTCTTTGAGTCAGCTTATGCACTGCAGAAAATAAGCTGGAAGGACTGGAAATTGGTGCCAGCACTGATGATGTTACCTAGTTGGGTCATGAAATGTCTGCAAGGAAACCAACAAGCTCAGAGAGCACCAAGGACCTGACAGTCATCGTCGTTGTCCTCCTCCTCCTCCTCCTCCATTCCACAAAATCCATTCCCTTCTAGCACTGATGATGTTACCTAGTTGGGTCATGAAATGTCTACAAGAAAACCACCCAGCTCAAAGAGCACCAAGGGCCCCACAATTCAACCCTGAGCTACATTCTCTTCTATTGGTAAGGACTGGAAAGCTGCATAGCTGGACCCATCACTACTTAGACCACCCAGAAAAGTAGACCCGCTCCTCTCATTCCTCTTACCCAGTGGTTCTCAACCTTTTTAATGCCGCGACCCCCAACCGGTCATAAGTCGAGGACTACTCAACCAGTCGTAAGTCGAGGACAACTGGTGCAGCACCGTTTGCAGAATGGGACTTTTGGCGGGCTCAGCAGGGCAGAGACAGCCTGGACAATTCCTATTGGCTTTCAAAAGCCAATAGAATAAAAGGGAGTAGCACAGCTAAGGAAAAGGGGGAAAAATGGCAGACTGTGTTGTTTGGCGACCCCCGTGAAATGGTCGCTCGACCCCAAATGGGGTCCCCACCCACAGGTTGAGAACAACTGCTCTTACCCCTTGCAATCCCTACCCTGCAGCTTGTTAGTCCAGGACAGGAGACCATAGAACAGGGGTTTTCAAACTTGGCCCTTCTGGGAGTTGGTCCACAAGTCATAAAAGGGCCAAGTTTGAAGACCCTTGCCCTGGGAGTTTAGCCTATGGTAGGAACCCAGCCACAGTCTTCACAATTCATGTGACCTGGTGCGCAGCAGTTCTGGGGTTGCCAGCTGGGGTTTGATGGTATGGACTCAGCCAGAAATAGACTAGAATAAGAGAGTCGGAAGGGGCCTTAGAGGTCTTCTAGTCCAACCCGCAGCTGAGGCAGGAAACCCTGGCCTATACCATTTCAGGCAAATGGCTGTCCAATCTCTTCTTAAAAACTTCCAGTGTTGGAGCATTCACAGTTTCTGGAGGCAATTTGTTCCACTGATTAATAATAATAATAATGATGATGATGATGATGATGATGAAGGAAGAAGAAGAAGAAGAAGAAGAAGGAGGAGGAGGAGGAGGAGGAGGAGGAGGAGGAGGAAGAATTTGGAAGGGACCTTGGAGGTCATCTAGTCCAGCCTCCTGCTCAGGCAGGAAACCCTATACCATTTCAGACAAATGGCCATCCAATCTCTTCTTAAAAACTTCCAGTGTTCGAGCATTCACAGTTTCTGGAGGCAATTTGTTCCACTGATTAATAATAATATTAATAATAATAGTAATAATGATGATGATGATGAAGGAAGAAGAAGAAGAAGAAGAAGAAGAAGAAGAAGAAGAAGAAGAAGAAGAAAAAGAAGAAGAAGAAGAAGAAGAAGAAGAAGAAGAAGAAGAAGAAGAAGAAGAAGAAGAAGAAGAAGAAGAAGAAGAAGAAGAAGAAGAACTTGGAAGGGATCTTGGAGGTCATCTAATCCAACCCCCTGCTCAGGCAGGAAACTCTATACCATTTCAGACAAATGGCTGTCCGGTCTCTTCTTAAAAACTTCCAGTGTTGGAGCATTCACGGCTTCTGGTGGCAGGCTGTTCCACTGGTTAATTGTTCTCACTGTCAGGAAGTTTCTCCTTAGTTCTAGGTTGCTTCTCTCCTTGATGAGTTTCCATCTGTTGCTTCTTGTCCTGCCTTCAGGCGCTTTGGAGAATAGCTTGACTCCCTCTCCTTTGGGGCAGCCCCTGAGATACTGGAAGACCGCTATCCTGTCCCCCCTCGTCCTTCTCTTCGTTAAACTAGACATACCCAGGTGCAGCAATCATCCCTTATATGTTTTAGCCTCCAGTCCCCTAATCATCTTTGTTGCTCTTCTCTGTACTCTTTCTAACTACACATCTTATCTAATTAATAAAAAAGTTGGAAGGGACCTTGGAGGTCATCTAGTCCAACCCCTGCTCAGGCAGGAAACCCTACACCATTTCGGACAAATGGCTGTCCAGTCTCTTGTTAAAAACTTCCAGTGTTGGAGCATTCACCGCTTCTGGTGGCAGGCTGTTCCACTGGTTAATTGTTCTCACTGTCAGGAAGATTCTCCTTAGTTCTAGGTTGCTTCTCTCCTTGATGAGTTTCCATCCGTTGCTTCTTGTCCTGCCTTCAGGGGCTTTGGAGAATAGCTTGAGTCCCTCTCCTTTGGGGCAGCCCCTGAGAAACTGGAAGACTGCTATCCTGTCCCCCCTCGTCCTTCTCTTCGTTAAACTAGACCTACCCAATTCCAGCAACCGTTCCTTATATGCTTTAGCCTCCAGTCCCCTAATCATCTTTGTTGCTCTTCTCTGCGCTCTTTCTCGAGTCAAGAGTTAAGGCTCCGATGGACGCTGCAGGACCCTGAACTTCCCATCATGGGGTCAGAGCAAAAGGCGGGCGAGGCTGCTTTTCCTTCCCGTTCCTTTGAGCCCCGTGCTCCAACGTGGCGCCCCCCCCGGGGGAGATTGAACGGTCTCCCCTCCCCTTTCTAGCTCTTGTCTGCGGGAAGGCAGCCGCCAAGGCAGGCCCGTCGCGCCTGCGCGGAGGACCGACCCTCACCGCGGGCCGGGCGATCCGAACGCGCTCCGTTCCCACGTTCATTACGCGCCTCTCCTTCTCTCCCTCCCTTTTTTTCACGTTTCTTCCCGCCGGTGGGAGGGAGAGTGGGTGGGTGGGCGAGCCGGGGGGGGGAAATAAAAGAGCCTCCGGCCGGTTCCCCCCCTCCCTTGTTCGCCTGGGTCCCCCCCCTTTCCTTCCCACCAGACCACCTCCTCCATTCCACCCCCCCCAAACCCAGCCTAAGAGCAAACCTTGCATAGCCGCCGCCCCTGCCCAGCTGTTCCACCCCCCACCCCCCCAGGCTTTGCAGCTGCTCCGCCACCTTGCAAAGCCCTCCCCACGCGGGGTCGCTGCCCGTCCCTCCCCCTCCGTTCTCCAATCCCCCCCCCCCTATTCTCCATCAGGACAGCGCGCCCTGCCAGCCAGCCCGGGCGCCTTTCACCATCTCTCCAAGCCTCGCCAAGGGGTCCCAGAAAGTTTTCCTGGGGTGGGGAGGTCATCTGTTGTCTCGCTTAGCGGCAAGCTTTGGCGGGGGAGGGAGGAAGGAAGGAAGGGAGAGTGGGTGGGAGAGAGAAGGAAGGCTGACAGCGCTCTTAATACCCGCCTTGCCGCCTCTCCACCTCGGAGCGGCTTCTGCCGGTCTTGGCAAAGCGAGCCGTGCGCCCGAGAGCGCGCAGCGAGCCGTCACTGGCTCTTTTCCCACCCACCCCCCTCCTCGCCTGCCCGCCCTCCTCCTCCTCCTCCTCCTTCTCTTCTTCCTCTCCATCCCTCTCTCTCTCTCTCTCTCCCGGGCGAGAGAGCTGGGAGGAAGCTTATAAAAAGCCTGATGTAATCCGCGCCGCAGCCTCTGGGTACCGCGAAGCGCCGCGTTCGGCTGCCGGGGGAACCGAGAGCGCAAATTAAGCGAGCAGCTCCAGCTAGCTAAAGGAGACGAGCGAGGAAGAGGAGGAGGAGGAAGAGGTGGTGGAGGAGGATATTCCGGGAGGAAGAAAAAAAAAGGCTTTCAGGCAGCGGAAGGAGGCTTTGCGGGGGGGGCTCCTGTCCGCTCCCTCTCCAACGCCAAGGAAGGAAGAGTATAGCCCAGTCGAAGCCGCGGACTGCGCCGAGGCGAGCAGGCGCTTCGCCGGTGGGGAATCTCCGGACTTCTCCGGTCAGCCCGCATCCTCGATCCAGCCCGGGCTATTATTTCCCCCCCTTTCTTGGCTAAGGACGCTCGACGCCCACCCAAATTACAGATTATTTTGATTTATTTTATTTTTTTTTTTAAATTCGGACTTCGCGTCTCTCTTCTTCGCTTTCCGTTTTGAACTCAACTCCCTCCCCCCAATATATATATATATATGCCCCAACCCCAGGAGCCCCGGCGTTGTGGGTTTGTGTTTGTGAGTGTGAAAAACGGTGTGTAAGACTTTTCCAAGTTCCCTTTGCGGCTGTGGGTGTGTGGTGACTCTCTCTTTTTCTTCTTTTTTCTTTTTTTGAGCTGGTGTGTTTTTCAAGGAGTGGGCTGGAAGCAGAGAAAAAAAAGAAAAGAAAGAAGAAAGGAAACCCCAAACTCACACTGTCAAATCATCATCATCACCTTGGTTTGGGTTTGCTGGTTTGTTTTCGGAGGCGTAGGGGAGCCAAATGGCTCGCTTTTCTTTTCTGGATTTGTGGATGTTTTCCATTTGGGATTTGCTCCGGCTGAGAACAAGGACCTAATTGCCTGGACTCTCTTCTAAAAGGTAAGATTCCGTGATTCATATTATTATTTTTTTAAAAAATCTCTTAATAACAGACCGGCTTGATTCAGTTGTGTGCTGGAGATCGGCGGTGGCTACGGCGGGGGTTTCAGGGGGAATTTAATGTATATTTGGCGAGTGGGTGTGAGTGAATGAATGTCATTCCGCTCCTGATATTTAGTCCCTGCATCCGAGCGTGGAAAGAGGGTCTTGCAATATTTTTTTTTTAAGACGGGGGGGGGCGTTCGTCTCTTTGGCCCTGGTGAAAAATCCTCGCCCCCCAACTTTCGGGGCCAACTTTGGAGGCTGTTCGAAGCTGCGAACCGAAGCGCTTTTGCCAGGGAAGAGTTCAAACCTGCGGGCTGACTCCGGGATCCGCAGGCGAAAGGACGTTGCCCGGATCCACAAAGTCCGGACGCCCCCCCCCTCCAAAAAACCCCATCTCTCTCCGGAGGGTCTCCAGCTGGGGAGAGGGACAATCGGATGGGGGGGGGGTCCTCGAAGACTGGGGGGGGGGGTCGAAGCCTCACCCCCCCCCCCGACTTTTATCCCTTCTTCGGGATCTGCTTCTCCAAGCGCCGATCCAGCTGGCGGTGGGGGATCCCGGAGGGTCCGCAGGGTTTACTCACGAGTTAAGGGCGAGAGTCAGTCCCGGCTCAGCCCTTTCCCCCCGCTAAGGCTGCGTGTTGATTAACGGGATCCCCCGGGGTTTGTTTGTGTGTGTGTGTGTGTGTGTGTGTGTGTGTGTGTGTGATTTTTTTTATTTTATTTTCCCAAATCCTTCTCCCTCGCCTTCTCTTGCGCGGCCGAAGAACCCTTTAGGATGGGGAAAGTGAGACCTCTACAAAGCGAACTTCTTCAGGAGGGGACCCGTTTAAGGAGGGCGGCGGCGAGGGGGAGCCGCCTCTGGGAGGCTTACTCGCGAGTAAACCCGACGGCTTCCTTCTCCACCCCACCCCCTCCCCCCCCAAAGTGGATTACGCATTTGGCGAGGGAGCCCGTTTTGCGGCGCGCGCGGCTCCCCTCCCCGCGAGCTAAGAGGAGCCAAATTATTTGAGGAAGGAGGGGTGAGGGTGGGGTGGGGGGCAAACTTTCGAAGCATCCCCTCCTTCCCTCCGCCGCCCCCCCCAGAAAACCCCCTCCTCTGTCTGCGAGGAGGCTGTGAAAGGAGGAGGAGAAGAAGAAGGGGTTGGGTGGGTGGCATGCTTAATGCTTCTCCCCCGCCACTTTAGCGGGTGTTTCTCCCTGATTTCGGGGCGCGGGATGGAGGGGGGGGGAAAGAGGGCAGGATCCTGTGCCTTCGCCCCCCCCACCCGAATATGGTAAGGCGGGGTGAGTTGCACCAGATCCGGAGGCATTCCGCCGGAAAAGCGTCGCTTTCGTGCCAAACCAGATGCTTTTATTTAATTTTTTTAACCGCCCCCCCCAAAAAAGTTATTGATTGGTTAGAGTGATTTAGGAGGGGTCTTTTGTGGGGGAGGGGTCGCAAGGGAAGAGGGAAAAGCCCGGGATTCATAGCTAGTAGTAGTTCTGGGTAGGTTTCTAGCCTGGCTAAAAAAAAAAAAATCCGACGGAGTCAAGAGAACAACCTCTTCCGGCTGGCTAGTCCCTTTGATGAAAAGCCGGGAGCTCTTTTTTTTTCGTCCCAGCCAATGAACGGAGCTGCAGCTCCAGAAACTTCCAGCCTTCTGAATGAGATGGGTTGGTTGGAAAAGATGCTACAGAATCCTTTGTTTTGGGGTGGGGTAGAGTGGGGGGATACTGTAGACCAAGATGGAAGTCCCGACCCAAAGAATGGGTTGGCTATGAGTGGTCAAGTCTGAATCTCAAAGCAAGAAGAGGAGATGACCAGATCCACCGAGTCTTTTTTGTGGTGGTGGTTGTGGTTGTTATATCTTGGGTTGGAAAGAGGTTCTACAACTCACTAGAGACTTCCAGCTGATCCTTCTCCAGAAAGAAGAAGACATCAGTGTTGATTCTCCGCCCCCAGACGTTGGTGTGACTTTCTTCTCCATGCGTTGGGAGATGTTCTTCAAAACCAAATTTTGGAGGTTGTAGTTCTTGGGAGGAAAATGATGAGGCAAGGTGGGGTGGATGGGTGGAAGACAGACAGGCAGGCAGGCAGACAGACAGACAGACAGACAGAACATTCAAGTGGATTCCCCTTGAGTTGAAGAAAGGCTGGCTCCTGACTTAAGTGGAGATCTATAGATCATCTTTCCCTTCCACTGTTACAGAAGGCAGAAGAGCTGGTTTGGGATGGAGAAGTGGAATCCTTTCTCCTCCTATTCCCCCTTTCTTAATATCCACAGGACCAGTTTTTGGGGGAACCTACTGGGAGCTAGCCCTGCCCCCCTCCAATCCCTCCCTCCAAGATCCAGGCCTCCCCATAGTATTGTCCATCCTCAGCTTCTCCATCCTCTCTGCAGTGCTTCCAATCTGCAGCATGGACTACCTACTGTAGATGTTAGAGGAGAAGGGGGAAAAAAATGATCCTTCGCTGAAAACGGGGGAATGCCTTAAAAAATGTCCACACTCACATATCTGCACACCCAGAGGGACATACACACACACACACACACACACACACATACACACACAGATGGACATGCCGCAACCATGCCTGCTGGGAGGGAGAGCTTTGGGAAGAAACCACATGACCCGTCACCCCAATGAGAATGGGTGCCTAACAACTCTCACCCTAACCACACAACCTTCCGCTGTACCGGTGTGTGGATTGCCTGGGCTGTGTCATTGGGTGCGTTGATGGTAGAGGTGGCGTGGGTGCCCCCTAAGCAAGCAAAGGAGGGATTGTAGAATCATTAGTACTATTTTGAGCATTCTGCACCGTTTAGGCTGGCTTTCACCTTGTTGTCCACCGTTCTGATCGAAACACCCAGCATTGGAAGGGTTGATATTTCAGGTTATTATTATTTATTTAGTTTGTGGGTCTCCAC
The DNA here is from genome assembly GCA_039797435.1 of Crotalus adamanteus. Classification (NCBI taxonomy): domain Eukaryota; kingdom Metazoa; phylum Chordata; class Lepidosauria; order Squamata; family Viperidae; genus Crotalus; species Crotalus adamanteus. The sequence goes on along the minus strand of CM077920.1, from coordinate 4,243,682 downwards.
AGCAAGGAAAATCTGCCTGCTAGGGCAACGTGGCATGTGCCTGCCTGTGTAATGAGGGGAAAGGAGAAAGAGAGAGAGAGAGAGAGAGAGAGAATAAAATTGCATTTGAAAAGGAGCATGGATTATCACTAGGCTGTATAAAATTGCATTTGAAAAGGAGCATGGATTATCAGTAGGCTGTAATGCACCTTTCCTTTGAAAAAGACAGGCTTAACTTTAATGCCCTGGTAGAAGATATCAAATTTATTTTGCACACACACACACACACACACACACACACACACACAAGAGTGAGATGGGAACAGTAATGAAATGTTTGTTCATGAATGGGCGAGACTGTTCAATTTTGGTTCTTCGAAATGCAGCTTTAAAAAAAAAAGACATTGCCACTCATCTCATCGTTAAGGACAGAATTTAACTAATATTTGCATCTCTCAAACTGATCCTGGGGGTGTTTTTCTTAAACCGGCTTCTCTGCCCAGCTTCTCAGGCTGAGATTCTAATCTAGAAGATCAGTCAATCAGAAGAGAGCTGGAAAGGACCTTGGTTTAAACAGGTTCAAACATCATAATAGCCTTTACTGGTGAATTTGCTTCATCGGAAGGCAAAACCCTGGTGTATCTTTGTTGGTTGGGAAGCTTTTTTGGAAACAAACAAACAAAAAAAAAATAGGAGTCTTTCTTCCTCTGCTGATGGGAGCTGAGCCTTCCCTTCCATAGCAAAGTAGTTATATACTGTATTCCGAGTCAACAGGAATATATAAGCAGGGTGGGATCCTCTAGGAAGGAAAAGGATCCCCCCAAAAAACATTCTCTTTATAAGGATTTTTTTTTTTTTTTTAAATTCGCTTAAGCTCACAGCTGTAAGCCCAGCTGAATCCGATGGCTCAGCTAATGTTAATCTTGGTGAGTTTGTGTATGTGCGTGTCTCTGTGTGTGATACATTGAGCTGCAAAGACCCAGCTTGTTTTGGTGAGTTGATTGTTGGGTGTTTTGTGGCAGTTCAGAAAATGAGTTAATTGTGCGAAGTCAAATCACTGAGCCTCTTGTGTAAACATTTCTAGGACTGCAGTGTTGGACAACCTCTGGGTTTTTTTTTTTCCTTCTCTTTCTTTCTTCCCCACCACTAAATTAGAGACCAAATGATATAAATCGCCGCTGATTTAAACGTCTTGCAGAAGCCTTTTGGAGGAAACGGGAGCCAAGCTGTCCTTTGCAGCCGAGAACGGCCCCGTAGCTTCTGCCTGATAGTCCGAAGAAAATCAATATGAATTGAGTGGGGGGAAAAAAAATCTCTTTGTCTTCAGTCCACAAAATTCTTTGCACGGGGGTCAAAGGTTTCCTTTTGGACCTTCCTGAGGTGGAGTCCAAACGCAGAACATCGAGAAATGGAGTTGGAAGGGACCTCGAAGGTCTTCTAGTCCAACCCCCTGCTCAAGCCGAAGACCTTATACAATTTCAGACAAAAAGCCATCCAGTCTTTTTGGAAAGCCTCCGGAGATGGAACTATTCACACACATAGTGTAATTTAGAATAACATCAGTGTAACCTTTATAAGGACATTTGATGAATAAGCAAGAAAATGTGGGGTTGACTGAATTGACTACGATATAGACATGGAGAAGAAATAATATAGAATAGAATAATAATAGAATAGAATGGAATGGAATGGAAAATATGGAATGGAATGGAATGGAATAGAATAGAATAGAATAGAATAGAATAGAATAGAATAGAATAGAATAGAATAGAATTACAGTAGAGTAGAGTAGAGTAATTAGAATATAATGGAATGGAATGGAATAGAAAATATGGAATGGCATGGAATGGCATAGAATGGCATAGAACGGAACAGAACAGAACAGAACAGAACAGAACAGAACAGAATAGAATAGAATAGAATAGAATAGAATAGAATAGAATAGAATTACAGTAGAGTGGAGTGGAATGGAATGGAATAGAAAATATGGAATAGAATGGAATGGAATAGAAAATATGGAATGGAATGGAATGAAATGGAATGGAATAGAATTAGAGTAGAGTAGAGTAGAGTAGAGTAGAGTAGAGTAGAGTAGAGTAGAGTAGAGTAGAGTAGAGTAGAGTAGAATAGAATTGGAGTGGAGTGGAGTGGAGTGGAGTGGAGTGGAGTGGAATGGAATGGAATAGAATAGAATAGAATAGAATAGAATAGAATAGAATAGAATAGAATAGAATA
>CM077920.1:4068968-4236468 GCA_039797435.1 Crotalus adamanteus | reverse complement strand
CAAGCAAAAAATAATAAATCATGATCATAATCATAATCATAAACTACAATCATAAATCATAAGATACAACACTCAGTGATGGTCATAGGATAATAAATAAAGCAATCAACATAAATCATAAGATGTACGCCACAAAATATAAGATACCAATAGGAGAAGGTAATAGGAAAGACGAGAAAGCTAATAGTAATACAGGCCTAATAGGGGGTTTGACATCCCAGGGCCTAAGACGGTGTGGTGGGAATTAGTTGTTCAGCAGAGTGATGGCATCAGGGGAAAAAAACTGTCTTTGTGTCTAGTTGTTTTGGTGTGCAATGCCCTGCAGCGTCATCTTGAGGGAAGAAGTTGAAACAGTTGATGTCCAGGATGTGAGAGGTTTTTCCTTTAAAGATAGCTTGAAGGGTAGGAAGTAGCAAGGAAAGTTGTTGAGAAGAGCTAAACCTATTCATCTACTCATGAAGATGTGTGGATGACGTTGCCATGGAGACATTGTGGTGGCTAGAAGGCTAGAGTGGGTTTTCCTTAGCTTGAGGTATCCAAGATTAACAGTTGTCCAATCTCTTCTTAAAAACTTCCAGTGTTGGAGCACCCACAATTTCTGGAGGCAAGTCGTTCCACTGATTTAATTGTTCTCACTGTCAGGAAATTTCTCCTTAATTCTAGGTTGCTTCTAGAATAGCATAGCATAGCATAGCATAGCACAGCACAGCATAGCATAGCATAGCATAGCATAGCATAGCATAGCATAGCATAGCATAGCATAGAATAGAATACAGCTGGAAGGGACCTTGGAGGTCTTCTAGTCCAGCCTCCTTCTCAAGCAGAAGAACCTATACCATCTCACACAAGTGACTGTCTAGTCTCCTCTTAAAAATATCCAGTGATGGAACGTCCATGATTTCTGGAGGCAACTTCTGTTCCACTGGTTAATTGTCCTCACTGTTAGGAAGTTTCTCCTTAATTCCAGGTTGCTTCTCTCTTTGATCAATTTCCAACCATTGTTTCTGGTCCTGCCCTCTGGTGCTCTGGTGAACAACTTGCCACCTTTTTTAAAAAAAAAATTTTTTTCCCAAACTCTCCCCCATACATATACCATGATATTTATCAGATGTTAACATACATTCTTTTTACATTCATATATAAGATACTTTTAATAAAATGAAATAAATACATACGCCTGACTTTTGGTGTTGCTCGCCTGTTTCCCCTTTCACTGTATCCACACTCCTTCTTCTCTACCTTCTTTCTCCCTTTCTTCTCTTCCCTACTTCCCTCTTCTTCCTCTCCTCTTCTCTTTCCTTCACCACTTCCCCTCACTTCTCTTCTCCTCCAACTTTCCTACTTCCTTCTCCAACCTGCTACCCTCTGCCTTGTGGCAGCCCCTCAGATACTGGAACACTGCTATTATGTCTCCCCTGTTTCTTCTTTTCTTTAGATTAGCCAAACCCAAGTCCCACAGCCGTTCTTCGTAGGTTTTGGTCTCCAGGCCTTGGATCATCTTAGTTGCTCTTTGAATTTTTTCCAAAACTCTCAACATCTTTTTTGTGGTATGGTGACCAAAATTGGCTGCAGAATTCCAGGTGTGGTCTTACTAGGGCTTTATAAAGCGGTAATAGTACTTCTCGTGATTTTGATTCTATGCCTCTGGTTTATACAACCCAGGATGGTGTTAGCTTATTTGGCTGCTGCTGCACACTGATGGCTCATGGTCAAGTGATCGTCCACCAGGACTCCAAGGTCCCTCTCACAGTTGCTGTTTTTGAGCCAGGTCTCGCCCAATCTGTATTTGTTCCTTTGGTTTTTCCTGCCGAAATGTAAGACTTTGCTTTTCTCCATATTGAAACTCATTTTGTTGGATAGGGCCCATTGTTCGATGTTGTCACGATCTTTTTGGATCCTGTGTTTGTCTTCTGGGGTGTTGGCTACTGCTGCCAGTTTGGTGTCATCTGTGAATGTGAGAAGTTCCCCTTCTATTCTCTCATCTATGTCATTGATAAAGATATTAGTCCCCATCCGTTGCTTCTTGTCCTGCCTTCAGGTGCTTTGGAGAATAGCTGGACTCCCTCTTCTTTGGGGCAACCTTGAGATAATTAGAACATTGCTGAAACATTCCAAAGAACTTCCAGGCATTGATTTTCCTAAAAGTCTTTTATGTTACAAAATGTCGGCACAGGCACAACGGAGGGATGCTAGGATCTAAGTTCTCTTCCTCTGAGCAGCTAAATTATCAGCGTGTTCCCTCCCTAAATTAGCCGTCATATCTCACACTATCCAATTAGTGTGAAGGTCAAATGTTTTCTTCCTCTTTCTTTCCTGGGCTTTACCCCCAACGCCCCTTCTGCTCTTTATTAACCCCATATTTACCAGACAATTCTGCATATTGTCAAAAGCAAGAATATACAATATTTGCAGCGTTGACATCTGCAACCACAGGCTCATTAGATGGCAACAGAGGGGAATATTTGCTGTAGGTTTTCGCTTCCACCTAGTTTCCATCTAGATCAGGGCTCTTCAAACCTGGCCCTTTTATGACTTGTGGACTTCGACTCCCAGAATTCCTCAGCCAGGCGTGCAAGTCCACAAGTCATAAAAGGGCCAAGTTTGAAGACTCCTGTCATAAAGTCAAGAGGTTTCCAGTATTGGCATCTCAAAGTGGTACCATGGACAGTTCCATTATTGGCAATCCAGGCTAGCACCAAAGACAGGTTCAAGCCATAACCCATCAAAGTGAGATACAGGCTACAGAATACAGAATAAGAGTTGAAAGAGATCTTGAAGGTCTGAGAGTTGAAGTCCATAAGTCATAAAAGGGCCAAGTTTGAAGATCCCTGATCTAGATCCTGCTGGCTGAGGAATTCTGGGAATTGAAGTCCAAGAAGTCTTAAAGTGGCCAGGTTTGGTGACCCCTGACCTTGTTGTTTGCTCCTACCTAAGATTGTTCCCTGAAGCCCTTCAGACTTTCCTCCTAATACAAACAAGAGTCCTGGCTGGATGTTAAGTCTTTCTGAAGACACACAAAATTGTTTCTGGTTCTTCAGCCTGCCAGACAATGCCAGAATGTTGTTTGCAAAGCGAATTGCCTTCCCCAGACATCCAAAATAATAATAATAATAATAATGTCTCACAAAAACGCACCTTCCAAGAAGTGAACGGAATCTGCCGACAAATTAAGTTTCTCTCCAGGCTTGTTTCCTTTTAGCACACAAGAGCTGAAAATTGCTTACCGTCAGCTCCAAAGTGAGGAGTTTCCTATTATTTTGATTACACCGAGATCATTGCTCCCGATTCTTAAGGCAACTGATTTCATGGGGAGGGGGGGTGCGCGAAATGAGGGTAGTTTAACACTGAAGAGTAGCTTGATTTGACACTTCATCTCAGTGGGACTCACATCAGCGCTTCCTTTATGAAAATTTAAATTGGCTACCTTGGTTGGAGCAAATGAAAAGCCCTTCCCTTCTTTTCTTTCTTTTCTTTTTGGCAAGCGTCTGTTTCCTTTTCTCCAAATTGTATCAGAGAGAGGCTGTTTTCTGAATTCCTTGGAAACCGCCCCTCCCACGCCCTTCGCCTTCGATCGGGAAATGACCAAAGGATGGGGGAAAAAATCGCAAGGAAAATGTCCTTGACAGGCAACCACAATTGACCTTCCAATTTCCATTGCTAAGCAAGACAGAAGATGTCCAGTTGCCTCCTGACAAAGCACCTTTGGGACAGCCCATGGCCTGGATGACTGAGAATCAATCAAACGATCTCTAGAGGTTTTCATGAAGAGCCGGGACAGCTATTTATTTGGGATGATATAAGGTCTCCTACGTGAGCAGGAGGTTGGACTTCCAACCCTGTTCTTCCATGTTCCATCCCCATGTTATTCAAATCTACCTTGGTTTAGAGTTACTATGAAAATAATAGCAAGAGCACTGAGACTTATATACCATTTCATTGTGTTTTACAGCCCTCTCTAAGTGGTTTATAGAGTCAGCTCCTTGCCCCCAACAATCTGGGTCCCCATTTTACTGACCTCGGAAGGGTGGAAGGCTGAGTCAACCTTGAACCTCGTCAAGATTGAACTCCTGTGCACCATCATGGCTTCCTTCCTTCCTTCTCCTCATTTTCCTTCCTTCCTTTCTTCCTTCCGTCTTTCCTTCCTTAGACTTACAGTATATAGTGCTTAGACTTATATACCACTTCACAGTGCTTTACAACCCCCTCTAAACGGTTTACAGAGTCAGCATCTTGGCCCCCAACAATCTGGGCCCCCATTTTACCAGCCGCGGAAGGACGGAAGGCTGAGTCAACCTTGAACCTCATCAAGATTGAACTCCTGTGCACTATCATGGCTTCCTTCCTTCCTTCTCCTCATTTTCCTTCCTTCCTTCCTTCCTCCCTCCTTTCCTCCCTCCCTCCCTTCCTTTCTTCCTTCCGTCTTTCCTTCCTTAGACTTACAGTATATAGCGCTTAGACTTATATACCGCTTCACAGTGCTTTACAACCCCCTCTAAGCGGTTTACAGAGTCAGCATCTTGGCCCCCAACAATCTGGGCCCCCATTTTACCGGCCTTGGAAGGATGGAAGGCTGAGCCAACCTTGAGCTGATCAGGATCAAACTGCTGGCAGTGAGCAGTGAGTTAGCCTGCAATACTGCCTTCTCACCACTGCGCCACCATGGCATGGTGGTACCTCAAACCCCAAATTTCCACCTTCCTCCTGATTAAGGATTTACTCTCAAGAGCAGGAAAATCCGGAAGCCTAGGCCATTTCAAGTGAACGTGAAGGTTTATTGCATGCTAATGCTCTCTAGAAATATCTGAACTAGTTCAATCAGAATAGAGCTGGAAGGGACCTTGGAGGTCATCTAGTCCAGCCCCCTCCTCAGGCAGGAAAACCTATACCATCTCAGACAAGTGGCTATCCAGTCTCTTGTTAAAAACCTCCAGTGATGGAACAAACACATCTTGTGAAGATAACTTCTCTTCCACTGGTTAATTGTCCTCACTGTTAAGAAGTTTCTTCTTAATTCCAGGTTGCTTCTCTCCTCGATTAGTTTCTCGTCCTGCCTTCAGGTGCTTTGGAGAATAGTTTGACCCCCTCCTCTTCTTTGTGGCAGCCCCTCAAATTCTGGAAAGCTTCTATCATGTCCCCCCTAGGCCTTCTTTTCTCTAGAATAGCTAAACCCAAGTCCTGCAACCGTTCTTTGTATGTTTTAGTCTCCAGGTCCTTAATCACCTTAGTTGCTCTTCTCTGCACTTTTTCCAAAGTCTCAACATTTTTTGTAACGTGGTGACCAGCACTGGATGTGGTATTCCAGCTATGGCCTTACTAAGGTTTTATAAAGTGGTGCTAATAGTTCACTTATCCTATGCCTCTGTTTATACAACTACTAACAGTCAAGGATGGAATTCAATGGAATTCAAGGAGGGCTGGACTTAGATCTCTTGATGACCTGGTTGACCCCTCCCTCAGGCCCAGAATGTGGACATTCATAAATTTAATTCCACATCTAAATTTGGGCTTCCACAGCTTTTCAGATCATACTTAACCAAGTTACCTAGCCCAGAGAGCACCAACTTTTTCATGCTGGCAGCCTGGAGGGAAAGCGAGCAGCTGGGAAATTTGCACGCATACACACGCACGCACGCATGCGGACAGGGCCATGCGTGAATGGGGCCGTATGCACCCACATGACACTATCAGCCCCATTTGCACAGGCGCTAGCTGCCGCTGCTAGCTCCACGTGCATGCACAAACAGGGTGTGCAATCTGCACGGTGCATGCATGCAGGGGCTAGCTGCCACTTCTGTTAGTGCCACGTTCATGCGCAAATGGGTCTGAGGGCTCTAGCACGAGTGGGGGTGAGTGTGTGCACTGGCCAGCTTTTCCCGTGGTCCAGTGGGCCGCAGACCATAGGTTGGGGACCCCTGACCTAGACCAGTGGCGACACAGAAGCAACAGTTCCCACATGAGTCAGTTTCATGCATATTCGGGAGATTTTCCAGTACACCCCTAAACAAACCAAGATTCAAGATACCATTTTTGGTTGAACTTCGTCTCCTTTTGAGAGACTAACTCACTATCCTGAAGAAATTTATTGCCTCAACTGCCTCATTGTTCATGCCACATGCTAGGTCATGGTTTGCTTAGTAAATAAACTACAGTAGGCTAGTTTCATACAGTAGGCTAAATCATAAACCGTGATTTACACCTCTTGCTGGCTGAATTCATGTGACACGTCGTGAAACCTTTAGACAGGCTCCATTTGTTTTTTTCAAGGCCAATCTTGGACTTCATCTTTACCCCAGCCATAAAAAGAAAAAGTTGGAAGAGAATATTTATAGCTCAGGATCGAACGGCAATTCCTGGAACTCTGGAGTTCATGTCTACGGTGTGAGGGGTCTGTCGATATTTTCACAGCCCTCTTTCTTACCCGTGCAGTATTATCCAGCAGATCTCCATGCCTAAGGCAGGACTAGAACTCACCATCTCCTGGTGATCAGCCCAAAGTCACCCAATTGGTTTTGTGCCTAAGGCAGAACTCACCATCTCCTGGTGATCGGCCCAAGTAACCCAGTTGGTTTTGTGCCCAAGGCAGGACTAGAACTCACCATCTCCTGGTGATCAGCCCAAAGTCACCCAACTGGTTTTGTGTCTAAGGCAGGACTGGAACTCATCATCTCCTGGTGATCGGCCCAAGTAACCCAATTGGTTTTGTGACTAAGGCAGGACTAGAACTCATCATCTCCTGGTGAATGGCCCAAAGTCACCCAATTGATTTTGTGCCTAAGGCAGGACTAGAACTCACCATCTCCCGGTAATCGGCCCAAAGTCACCCAACTGGTTTTGTGCCTAAGGCAGGACTAGAACTCGCCATCTCCTGGTGAATGGCCCAAAGTCACCCAATTGGTTTTGTAACTAAGGCAAGGACTAGAACTCACCATCTCCCGGTGATTTATTCAAAGTCACCTAGCTGGTTTTCATGTCTAAGGCAGGATTAGAACTCATCGTCTTCTGGTTTTTAGCCCGGAACCTTAACCACTAGACCAGCGGTTCTCAACCTATGGGTCGTGACCCCATTTGGGGTCGATCGACCATTTCTCGGGGGTCGCCAAACAAGGCGATCCGCCATTTCCCCCCCTCGGGGGGCAGCACCGCGCATGCGCGCCGCGCATGGGGGCAGCACCACGCATGCGCGCCGTGCAAGGGGGTGGCACCACGCATGGGGCGGCACCACGCATGGGGCGGCGCCACGCATGGAGGTGGTGCCACGCATGCATGGCACGTTTGTGTGATGGGAGTCGCCGTCACACAAACGTTGAGAAGCACTGCACTAGACCAAACAGACTCCGTACCAGACATACAATCATGTTCCATATTTCATATATCTGACATCCCTCACTTCTTCCTTTGGAGCAAGGCTGATTGAACTGAGCCTTTGAGTAGACAGGTGGTCCAACAGCACTGCATTTTTAAGAGGAGATAGGACAACCATTTAGTCCTCGACTTATGACAGTTCACTTAGTGACTGTTGGAAGTGACAACGGCACTGAAAAAAAGTGACTTAGGACCATTTTTCACACTTATGTCCATTGCTGCATCGTCACAGTCCCATGACTTATGTTCGGATGCTGGACAACTGACTCAGATTTATGACGGTTGCCATGTCCCAGGGTCACGTGATCGCCCCTTGCAGTGTTCTGACAAGCAAAAGCAGTGAGGAAACGCGATTCGCTTAACAATCAGGTTACCAGTTTAACGACCGCAGTGATTCACTTAACCACTGTGGCAAGAAAAGTCACATAAAATGGGGCAGAACCCACCAGATTTCTCACTTGGCAACACAAAGTCTGGGCTCAATTGTGGCTGTACATCAAGGACCATTTGTTTAAGTTTTTGTGCTTGAGTATGGGGGTTGGACTAGAACAGGGGGCCCAGCATGTGGGCTGTGGCCCAATACCGGGCCTTGGGCTGTTGGCCGTGTGCTGCATGAGTGGCTGACCAGTGCATGTGCATGTGTGCACTTGCAGCCCCCCACTCACGCTAACATCATGGCATGCCAGCACTAGTTATGCCATGAGCATTGTGCAGGTGCTAGCATCGCTGCAAGTGCACACTTCCCCCAGTCACACTAGCATCGCAGCATGCCAGCACTAGTTATGCCATGAACGTCGTGCAGGTGCTAGCATCACTGAAAGCACACACTCTCTCCACTTACGCTTGCATTGTGGCGTGCCAGCACTAGTGTTGCTGTGAGCATTGTGTAGGTGATAGCATTGCTGCAAATGCTCCACTCATGCTAGCGTTGTGGCGTGCCAGCACTAGTGATGTCGTGAGTATCCTGCAGGTGCTACCATCACTGAAAGTGCACACTCCCTCCACTCACACTAGCATCATGGCATGCTGGCACTAGTGTTGCCATGAGCATTGTGTAGATGCTAGCGTCGTTGAAAGTGCACACTCCCTCCATTCATGCTTGCATCGTGGCATGCCAGCATTAGTGTTGCTGTGAGCATTGTGTAGGTGTTAGCATCGCTGCAAGTGCACACTCCCTCCACTCATGCTAGCGTTGTGGCGTGCCAGCACTAGTGATGTCATGAGCATCCTGCAGGTGCTACCATCGCTGAAAGTGCACACTCCCTCCACTCACGCTTGCATCGTGGCGTGCCAGCATTAGTGTTCCTGTAAGCGATGTGTAGGTGCTAGCATTGTTGAAAGCGCACACTCCCTCCACTCACTCTTGCATCATGGCATACCAGCATTAGTGTTGCTGTGAGCATTGTGCAGGTGCTAGCATCACTACAAGCGCACACTTCCCCCACTCACACTAGCATCGCAGCATGCCAGCACTAGTTATGCCATGAGCATCGTGCAGGTGCTAGCATTGCTGAAAGCGCACACTCCCTCCATTCATGCTTGCATCGTGGCTTTCCAGCATTAGTGTTGCTGTGAGCATTGTGTAGGTGTTAGCATCGCTGCAAGTGCACACTCCCTCCACTCATGCTAGCGTTGTAGCGTGCCAGCACTAGTGATGTCATGAGCATCCTGCAGGTGCTAGCATCACTGAAAGCGCACACTCCCTCCACTCACACTAGCATCGTGGCATGCTGACACTAGTGTTGCCATGAGCATTGTGTAGATGCTAGCATGGTTGAAAGCGCACACTCCCTCCATTCACGCTTGCATCGTGGCGTGCCGACATTAGTGTTCCTGTGAGCGTTGTGTAGGTGCTAGCATCGCTGCAAGTGCACACTCCCTCCACTCATGCTAGTGTCGTGGCGTGTCAGCACTAGTGATGTCGTGAGCATCCTGCAGGTGCTACCATCGCTGAAAGTGCACACTCCATCCACTCACACTAGCATCGTGACATGGTGGCCCTAGTGTTGCCGTGAGCATTGTGTAGATGCTAGCATCGTTGAAAGCGCACACTCCCTCCACTCATGCTTGCATCGTGGCATACCAGCATTAGTGTTGCCATGAGCATTGTGTAGGTGCTAGCATCGCTGCAAGTGCACACTCCCTCCACTCATGCTAGTGTCGTGGCGTGTCAGCACTAGTGATGTCGTGAGCATCCTACAGGTGCTAGCATCGCTGAAAGCGCACACTCCATCCACTCACACTAGTATCGTGGCATGTGACCTAGTGTTTCCATGAGCATTGTGTAGATGCTAGCATTGTTGAAAGTGCACACTCCCTCTACTCATGCTAGCGTCATGATGTGCCAGCACTAGTGATGTTGTGAGCATCCTGCAGGTGCTAGCATCGCTGAAAGCGCACACTCCGTCCACTCACACTAGCATCGTGGCATGCTGGCCTTAGTGTTGCCGTGAGCATTGTGTAGATGCTAGCATCGCTGCAAGCGCACACTCCCCCAACTCGTGCTAGCATGCATACGTGGCCCTTTTCACATGGGCACACACACACATAAAGATACCTCCATTCCCCCCCTGCCCTGGGCCACCAACTGAGAAAGGTTGGGGACCTCTGGAGTAGAAGACCCCCATGGTCCCTTTCAACTCTGTTTTTCTGTAATTTTTTCCCCTGCGAACTGTACAAAACAGATCCCTCCACCCAAACTGGGGTGGCTGAGTATTTTTTTCTCTTCCAAGCTTGAACTAACATCTGTATCTGAACATGTTATCCTTTCCCTGGTTTTGTCTCTCCCGTCTGTGGTAAACAAAGGAAGCTATAACTGAGAACATCAAAAATGAGAAGCCAATTACAGGATGTCACGGTTATGTGCAGCCAAACCCTTGATTAAAGGACTGTGGCACTTTTGTCTCATCAAGCATTATACTTAATTCCAACTGCCATTTTTGGACTTCTGTGCTGACTGAACAAACAACGTATCTCGGAAACTTTCTTTGCTCCCATTTTCTTTTCCTTGGCACCGCTGCCTCTGATCTTTTCTGTCTTCGTTCTTCTTTCAGCATTTTTCACTTCCTCCAGCCCTTCGTAAATGTCCTCTTGCTTTTAAGAGTTCCTCCCAATGGGAAGAAACAGAATAATATCAGGCACTTCAGGTGTTTGCCTAGTCTATGTTACTCTGAAGACGTCTGAAAAGTCAAAGAGGCATTACCCCTGAAGTGTATCTGAAGAGGGATGAGAGGGAAGAAAGGAGAGGAAAGAGAAAAGAGAAAAGAGTAAAGGAGGGAGAAGGAAGTAAGAAGGTTGGAGGAGAAGAGGAGAAGTGGGGAGAAAGGGGAGGAGAGTGGTGAAGGAAAGAGAAGAGGAGAGGAAGAAGAGGGAAGTAAGGAAGAAAGAGAAGAAAGGGAGAAAGAAAGTAGAGAAAAAGGAGTGTGGATACAGTGAAAGGGGAAAAATGGGCGAGCAACACCAAAAGTCAGTGTATGTATTTATTTCATTTTATTAAAAGTATCTTATATATGAATGTAAGAAGAATGTATGTTAACATCTGATAAATATCACGGTATATGTATGGGGGAGAGTTTGGAAAAAATAAAAAAATATTTTAAAAAAAATAGTGAAACGTCAAAGAGGGCCACAGGAGAAGGAAGGGATATCTAATGTCCCAGAGTAACAGAGTTGGAAGGGACTTTGAGGTCATCTAGTCCAACCCCCTGCTCAGGCAGGAAACCGTATTCCATTTCAGACAACTGGTTGTCCAGTCTCTTCTTAAAAACCTCCAGTGATGGAGCACCCACAACTTCTGGTGGCAAGCTGTTCCACTGGCTAATTGTGATTGTACATCGAGAACTACCTATAATTTCCAAGTTGATATATTCCCTTGGTTCACAAGCCATGATGCATTTTGTTTGATTCAGCATAACATGAGATCCGCAAAGAATAGCAGTAAAGTTTATTGTGTTATGTAAGTCCAGCCAATTGTGGCTTATTCAGCAACACCATGGCTTATTGCAGTGAAGGTTCCCTTGAAACATTCAGTCCTCTGATGTAAGACGCTAAGAAAAAGACGCAAGCATGTCTTGAGCAGAAGTTTGAAGCTGCAGGACACAGCTTGAGAAACTCTAAGTTTATTGCTTCTTATATACTTGTTACATACATAGGCTTTACCATTAAATGCTGACAAAGGTTTCTTCATTGGAAAATTCCTTCATATAAGCAACTATTTTCTAGTAACACATTAAATGGTCAAAGACCAGGTAAGAACAAATACAGGTAGATCAAAAGGAGAAAGAACTGACAAAGACAGGAAGAGATAGGAAGGAACTTAAGCATATTATCTATTTAGGTAGGTGAGACATTAAGTCAAAAGGGTATGACCTTCTGGCTGCTTCACTGGGACAAAGGGTATCAAAAGATGATGAGGTTTGTGGGGGGGGGGAAGCACAGCAGTTTGTTGTGCGTGCATTTTTCCCCACACTCTGAGTCTAAACTGCAAAACAAATTGTGAAAAGGGGCGTCAAATCAAATGATCTGCAGTGGAATTTGATGAACTTTGGTTGATTTGCTAAGTGTGCACATGCATTTCTGAACAGCCCGAATTGATTTAGACCAAACGGCCAGACCATCTGAACGGAATCGAGTTTAAAATAAAAAAAAAATTGACTCAAGAGTTCAGATCAAAATTCGACTGGTTCGTACAGTCCCGTTGTGCAGAGTTTGGCCAAATTCTTCTTCTGCTGAAGTTTAGTCTCCTGTCTCTTTTGTTTCCTTCAAGTCATAGAGAAAGTGGACCAGGAGTAGTATGAAGTGTGTTATTGTTGTTCAGTTGCTAAGTCGGGTCTGACTCTTCATGACCCATGGACCATAGCATGCCAGCCCCCCCGTCCTCCACTGTCTCCTGGAGTTTGCATTGATGACCATCTCATGCTCTGGCGTCTCCTTCTCCTTTTGCCTTCCCTTTTTCCCAATATCCGGGTCTTCTCCAATGAGGAGGAGCAGGAGCAGGAGGAGCAGGAGCAGGAGGAGCAAGAGGAGGACTTTGGGTTGTTGGATGCTCTCTGAGCTTGGTTGTTTCTTGCAGACTTTTTATTACCCAGCTAGGTAACACCATCCATTCTAGAAGGAAGTGGGGTTTGCAGAGAAGAAAAGGAAGAGGAAGAGGAGGAGGATGAACTGGAAGAGGAGCAGGAGAAAGAGGAGGAGCAGGAGGAGGACTTTGGGTCTTTGTGTGCTCTCTGAGCTTGGTTGTTTCTTGCAGACCTTTTATTACCCAGCTAGGTAATACCATCCATTCTAGAAGGGAGCGGGGTTTGCAGAGAGGAAGAGAAAGGGGAGAGGAGGAGGAGGAGGAAGAGGAAAAAGAGAAAGAGGAGGAGGAGGAGAAGCAGGAGGAGGAGGAAGAGGAGAAAGAGGAGGAGAAGGACAACCACTTTTGGTTTTGTGGTGCTTTCTGAACTTGGATGTTTTCTTGCAGATGTTTTATTACCCAGCTAGGTAACATCAACAGTTCTAGAAGGGAGTGGGGTTTGCAGAGAAGAGAGGAGGAGGAAGAGGAGAAGGAGGAGGAGGAGGAGGAGGAGGAGGAGGAAAACTGTGAGGTTTTGGGTGCTGTCTGACCTGGATGGTTTTCATGCAGACTTTTCATTACCAAACTAGGCAACATCATCAGTGCTAGGCTACTGAGTACCAAGGACCCACAATTCAACCATCAGCTGCAAGTATACTCTTCCATCGATATTATCCCAATAAATCTCATGTTTAGGAAACACGGTCGTGAATTCAGGGATGGTTTCCTTCTTGAACCCCGGGCACACCGCTAAAGAGGTTTTTATGATTAGTATTTCTATGAACCTTGGAAACCCGTTCCCTTTTGAACATCAATTCTGCTACTTTAAGGAAGGATTATCTCTGGCTCATCAACCAGAGAATTTGCATGCTGGATGTCTTAGCTGTGTGTTAACAGAAGCCAGTGTAATTTCATTGGCCCTTTAGGGATGAGATTGGAATGGGGAGCTTCGAGCTTTGAAATTTAATTTCTCACACCAAAATGCCTACGTTTTAAGAGCAAGGTTAAATGATGTAGCCTGCATCTACATTTCTCGGAACACCACGCAGGATTGTCGATATATATATCCCACAAATGCATTCCCTGCAACTATATTTCGTTTACATTTTAGATATGATTACTTCGCTGATATCGATAGATGTTGCTGTTGTTAATTGCGAAGTCGTGTCCGACCCATCGCGACCCCATGGACAACGTTCCTCCAGGTCTTCTTGTCCTCTACCATCTTCTGGAGTCTATTTAAGTTCACACCTACTGCTTCAGTGACTCCATCCAGCCCCCTCATTCTCTGTCGTCCCCTTCTTCTATTGCCCTCAATCTTTCCCAGCATTAGGCCCTTCTCCAGTGAGTCCTTCCTTCTCATTAGGTGGCCAAAGTACTTGAGTTTCAACTTACTTACATTCTATTGTCGTGTTAAATATCATACTTAATATGATTTAGAGTAGACATTATCATTTAATAGAAGCGATATGCTGGGTTTCAAATATTAGATGCTAGCTAGTTTATTCAACAAGATTGAACTCCTTTGCACCACTACAGCTTCCTTCCTTCCTTCTTCTCATTTTCCTTCCTTCCTTCCTTCCTTCCTTCCTTCCTTCCTTCCTTCCTTCCTTCCTTCCTTCCTTCCTTCCTTCCTTCCTCCCTCCCTCCCTCCCTCCCTCCCTACCAACATACCACTTCACAGTGCTTCACAACCCTCTCTAAGTGGTTTACAGAGTCAACAACAATCTGGGTCCTCATTTTACCGACCTCAGAAGGGCGGAAGGCTGAGGCAACCTTGAGCTGGTTAGGATCAAACTGCTGGCAGTGGGCAGAGTTAGCCTGCAATACTGCATTCTAACCACTGCGCTACCACGATTCATATGTTTTGTTTTGGTTCAGTGGTGTCCAACTCTTTGCCAATACCATGGACCATAGCATGCCACTGTCTCCTGGAGTTTGCCGAAATTCATGTTCCTTGCATTGATGACACCATCTAACCATCTCCTCCTCTGCCGTCCCCTTCTCCTTTTGCCTTCCGTCTTTCCCAACATCGGGGTCTTTTCCAAGGATTTCTCTCTTCTCATTTGGTGGACAAAATATTTGAGCCTCCGCTTCGTTATCTGTCCTTCCAAGGAACAGTCAGGGTTGATATCCTTCAGGATGCTGATCTTGAATGAGAGCTAATGATTATGCTGATAGAAGTGAAGACAGCAAAGTAAGTGCTGTCTTTCAACTTTGTCTAAGAAACTTTTGAAATACTTAGTGTAATCATTTCTTGGTCTCTGTAGCCTCCGGGAGAATTGGAAATTAATGTCCCACGTGCACAACTAACTCTTTTGAGAAATAATAATATTATGTTCAAGGCTCTCTGGGTGATGGGGTTCAGGAAGGAAGGATTTGCAACTTGCTAAGTCTGAGCTTTCTGTTTCTGCTGGACAAACATCTCAAGGGTCCTACATCCTGGAGACCCACCAAGGATTATGAGTCAACAAAATGTACGTGCCTTCAGAGGCATCAAAAAAAGCAAACCACAAACTCTACTTATAAAATATTAAATTAGAATAGAATAAAATAGAGCTGGAAGGGACCGTGGAGGTCTTCTAGCCCAGCCTCCTGTTCAAACAGGAGAACCTGTACCATTTCAGACAAGTGACTGTCCAGACTCTTCTTAAAAACCTCCAGGGATGGAGCGCCCACAATTTCTGGTGGCAAGCTGTTCCACAGGTTGATTGTCCTCACTGTTAGGAAGTTTCTCCTTAATTCCAGGTTGCTTCTCTCCTTGATTAATCAATCAGACTAGAGTTGAAAGTGACCTTGGAGATCTTCTAGTCCAAACCCTACTCAAACAGAAGACTTTATACCATATCATTCAAGTGACTATCCAATCTCTTCTTAAATGTCTCCAGTGATGAAGCACCCACAACTTCTGAAGGCATCTTCTGTTCCACTGATAAATTATCCTTACTGTTAGGAAGTTTTTCCTTAATTCCAGGCTGCTTCTCTCTTTGATCAGTTTCCAACCGTTGTTTCTCGTCCTGCCCTCTGGTGCTTTGGAGAATAGCTTGACTCCCTCTTCTTTGGGGCAGCCCCTCAGATACTGGAACACTGCTATCATGTCCCCCCATTTCTTCTTTTCTTTAGACTAGCCAAACCCAAGTCTCGCAGCCTTTCTTCGAATGCTGCTCTTCTCTGAACTTTTCCCACTAATTAATTAATTACATTAAATTAAACATTAAAATTATCACTAGTTATTATTAATATTAGTAATTAGTAATATTAATAATGCTAATGATATTGCTGATATTATTGGTCTTATTCATATTACTAATAGTATTAAGAGAGGAACGGGTCTAGAGTACAATTAGTTACATGAAGTTGTCCTGCAGTGAGTTGGTCGTGGCGATAGGCAACCTTGGCTCTTTTATGACTGGTGGACTTCAACTCCCAGAATTCCTGAGCCAGCCATGCTGAGGGGAAAGGGAGAGGTTTCCAAGCTGAGCCATGCCGGCTCAGGAATTCTGGGAGTTGAAGTCCACGAGTCATAAACGAGTCAAGGTTGCCTACCCCTGGTCTAGATGACAGACAGACAGACAGACAGATACACCTAGATCAGGGGTAGGCAACCTTGGCTCTTTTATGACTGGTGGACTTCAACTCCCAGAATTCCTGAGCCAGCCATGCTGAGGGGAAAGGGAGAGGTTTCCAAGCTGAGCCAGGCTGGCTCAGGGATTCTGGGAGTTGAAGTCCACAAGTCATGAAGGAACCAAGGTTGCCTAGCCCTGTCCTAGACCCTCCTAGATCCTCTATTGAAAGGCTGGAGGTCCTTTGAAAATCCAGAGTGCTGTTCCTACAATTCAGTAAAATGGGCTTAAATAGGTTTGGTCAGTTGGTCAGTTGGTGGTGTTATGCAGGTTGACAGCATATTGTGGGAAGCCTTCTACCAATAAAGGAGAATATTTGCAGCTCAGGGTTGAAGTGAAGGGTCCTTGGTGCTCTCTGAGGTTGGTAGTTTTATTTATTTATTTATTTATTTATTTATTTATGAGACTTATATACCACTTTAAATTCAAGCACTCTCTAAGCGGTGTACACCAGTAAGCAATGTATATATATATATATATTTACATTGCCCCCAACAATCTGGGTCCTCATTTTACCTACCCCGGAAGGATGGAAGGCTGAGTCAACCTTGAGCCGGTGAGATTTGAACCACTGACCTGCTGAACACAGTCAGCTAAAGTGGCCTGCAGTACTGCACTCTAACTGCTGCGCCACCTCGGCTCTTAGTTTTCTTGCAGGTGTTTCATGACCCAACCAGGTAACATCATTAGTTGTAGAAGGGAGTGAGGTTTGTGGAGAGGAGGAGGAGGAGGAGGACTGTGGAGTCCTTGATGCTCTCTAAGCTTGGTTGTTTTCTTGCAGATGTTTCATTAGCGAACTAAGTATCATCATCAATGCTAGAAAGGAATGATGTTTGTGGAGAGAAGCAGGAGGAGGAGGAGAAAAAGGAGGAGGAGGAGGAGGACGACGATGACTGTGGGATCCTTGGTGCTCTCTGAGCTTGGTTGTTTTCTTGCAGATATTTTATGACCCAACTAGGTAACATCATAACTGCTAGAAGTGAGTGGGGTTTGTGGAGAGAAGGAAGAGGAGGAGGAGTAGCATGGGGTCCTTGGTGCTCTCTAGAGAACTATTAAGGAGAATTTCACCTTCTTTCTATCACACAAGATATCTGGGCTCAGTTGTCCCTTCCTGGGGTTGGAATAGTTACAAGCAGAAGTTAGTCTCTACCTTTACCTCTAGCACAAATGGACTGATTTGTGCACCTAACGCATATCCCTTCAGCAGAGCCCTGGTGGGGGAAGCAAGAAGAGAGACATTTGCTGAGCTCACATATGAGGTGGAATTAGGAGACAATGTGGTGGAAAGGCAAAAAAAGGACAATACACCACGGAGTGAAGAACAAAGGCAGTGACCTTATCAGTGTGGTTTCATTCTTGTTGTTTTTATGCGTTTATCTCGTTCTAGCTTTGCTCCCCAGGGCAAGCGTCTTTCAGTTCCGTCAACATCCTTTGATCCTGTCAATGTTTTATCTCTAAACCGGCAATTTTTATTCTTTCTCAAGTCTCTAGGAAGGGAAGTAGGCGGGGGTCAAAAAAGAAAACACGATATCAACGCTGCTAATACTGAATATTCTTGCTTTGACAAAATATGCAGAACTGTCTGGTGTTTTTAGAGTTAATTCAGATGACAGAGAAAAGAGAGGGGAAATAACAAAAGCCCGGGAAAAGGAAGGGAAGTGAACCTCTTGTGACTGCAAGATAAGGGACGGGTTGAGCAAGAAAAGTGAGATGCCGGCAAGAGGAAGTCAGATTCTGGCATAAACCTCCATGATGTGCTGTCAATTTGTAACACTGGTAATAAAGGCTTTAGGATAAACAGACCTGGAAGTCCTTTGAAGTGTTTCATTAGTCCAGTGGT
Source organism: Crotalus adamanteus (assembly GCA_039797435.1). Classification (NCBI taxonomy): domain Eukaryota; kingdom Metazoa; phylum Chordata; class Lepidosauria; order Squamata; family Viperidae; genus Crotalus; species Crotalus adamanteus. Next base: position 4,218,587 of record CM077920.1, on the reverse strand, counting down.
TCTCAACCTGTGGGTCGGGACCCCATTTGAGGTTGAATGACCATTTCACGGGGGTCGCCAAACAACACAGCCTGCCGTTTTTTTCCCCTTTTCCTTAGCTGTGCTACTCCCTTTTATTCTATTGGCTTTTGAAAGCCAATAGAATAGACTCTCTTGAATAGAGTCTAATTCGATTGGCTTTCAAAAGCCAATAGGAATTGTCCAGGCTGTCTCTGCCCTGCTGAGCCCGCCAAAAGTCCCATTCTGCAAATGGTGCTACACCAGTTGAGTAGTCCTTGACTTACGACCGGTTGAGTAGTCCTTGACTTACGACCGGTTGGGGGTCGCGGCATTAAAAAGGTTGAGAACCACTGCATTAGTCGGAACCATGACACATAGAATAATAGAGTTTGAAGGGACCTCGGAGGAGATTTTTAAGAAGAGATTGGACAGCCATTTGTCTGAACTGTTACAGGGTTTCCTGCTTGAGCAGAGGGTTGGACTAGATGACCTCCAAGGTTCTTCCCTGCTGTGTTATCCTGACTGGGCTGCTCTTTCCTTCCTTGAGAGCTGCTTGTTCCACCCTTAAAGACGGCGCCGGGTGGGTGACAGCCATTCAAGGACTGTTGCCACAACTGATCCTCTTTGATTTGTTACACAGCGATGCAAATGCCTCAATTCGGGGGGGGGGGCTTGAGATCTCCAGGGCGCAAAACCAGTAGCAATTAAGCCTCAGATCCACTTCGTACCCCAACAGGCCAAATATATCCTGGTTGGGCTCCTGCTTAAAAGCCAGCTTTTGTGAAGGTTTCCCACGGATCGAAGTTTACCTCTAAGCCCTTTTGAATCTATTGTTGATTAGAAAGCAAAGGAGCGTAAATCTCCCTTGGAGCTAGTTCCTAACTTTTTTTAAAATATATTTTGGGTTGTTGTGCTGTTGTTGTTTTTAAGCAGGGGAAGCCAGCCACATGTTGATCATCACAAAAAGGACAGCGATGGGATAATGAAGCTCAAGAGAGGGTGGTTTTTTATTATTATTATTGTTGTTCCTTCCGTTCTTTTAAGACAAATTCCCGTCCTTTGAGTTTAGCTTTCCTTTCAGGGGGAAAAATGCATTATTTCTTATCGGGAAGACAGATGAAAAAGGAAGAAGAATCTATTGATTTTGGCCCAGGTATCCATCAACGCAGAGCCATCCAAGGGAGATTAAATGACGTATTTCATTTATCTAATCCCTCCCTCCCTCCTTTCTCCTCCGTCCAATCTTCAATCTGCTCCCCCTGTTCATCGGAGGTAGGACGGCTGTGACCGACAGAGAGAGGCTGATGCATGGGAACTTGGGTGAACAAGAGTTACAACTTTGTTGAGAAGGACAAGCCAAGGTGGAAGATGGAGGCTAAGAGAAAGGAGTCCCATGATGCTCCAGGGGTGAGGGACAGAGTGTCACAATGCCAACTCTGCTCCTTTGGAAAATGGGTGGGATGAAGAGACATGTCCCAAAGGGATCCCAAAGATTCCTTTTTAGGAGGCAAGTGGACTTTCTTGTTTTTCTTCGAAGACGTTTCGCTTCTCAATCCAAGAAGCTTCTTCAGCTCTGACTGGATGGTGGGGAATGGAAGGATTTATACTCCTTGCAGACAACTGGTCATTTGCCTCCTTTTAGAGGGTCATGGAAGCCACTTGGAGGTTTATCTGTGTCCTAAGGGTCACCTGAGTGGTGCAAATGGGTGTGGAACCTTCTTGGAGCTGTTGAAAAGACTGTGTGGTGGAGCTGCAGAAACGTCCTGCAGAAAGCACAGCTCCAAAACAGAGTCCTTTCAGCTATTCTATTCTATTCTATTCTATTCTATTCTATTCTATTCTATTCTATTCTATTCTATTCTATTCTATTCTATTCTATTCTATTCTATTCCATAATTCTATTCTATTCTATTCTATTCTATTCTATTCTATTCTATTCTATTCTATTCTATTCTATTCCTCCATTCCATAATTCTATTCTATTCTATTCTATTCTATTCTATTCTATTCTATTCTATTCTATTCTATTCTATTCTATTCTATTCTATTCTCTATTCTCTATTCTCTATTCTCTATTCTCTATTCTCTTCTCTTCTCTTCTCTTCTCTTCTCTATTCTATTCTGTATTTATTCTATTCTATTCTATTCTACTCTATTCTCTATTCTATTCTATTCTATTCTATTCTATTCTATTCTATTCTATTCTATTCTATTCTATTCTATTCTATTCTATTCTATTCCTCCATTCCATAATTCTATTCTATTCTATTCCTCCATTCCACTATTCTATTCTATTCTATTCTATTCTATTCTATTCTATTCTATTCTATTCTATTCTATTCTATTCTATTCTATTCTATTCTATTCTCTCTTCTCTTCTCTTCTCTTCTCTTCTCTTCTCTTCTCTTCTCTTCTCTGCTCTGCTCTATTCTATTCTGTATTCTATTCTATTCTATTCTATTCTATTCTATTCTATTCTATTCTCTATTCTATTCTATTTTATTCTATTCTTATTTCATTGGTTCTAAGAACCTGAATAATTATGGCTTATTCAACTAAGCTCAATAGAGTGTGTGAATTGGGTCCAAGGACAGATTTTTCAGGGCTTCCTAATAAATTCACGAGAGAGGGCTGAATCCGCATGAATCCTTCTCTTATCCAAGTGGGAGGAGTCAGTTTTCTGAGCTGCGGAACAGACTGCTTTAACAAAGATGTCATTTCTATTCAATCATCTCCCTCAAAAGTGTCTTTAACAAACAAGATGCAAACCCCGGTCAACGCCATACTCACGGAGCATATAATGGGCAACAGACCTTAAATACCACAAAGTAAAGAAAATACAACACAGTTGGGGAAGTTATCTTGATGGATTTATTGGACATGCCATAAGTGGAATGAGGGAACGAATATTTGTAGCCGTGTCCAGGTTGTGTCACCACCATTGTAATACTTGAGAAGGTAACATTGGTTGGGAGAATTTGTCCCACATCTCAGTGGGATGGTGGTGGTGTCTGGAGGGGGGCAAAAAAGTCAAGATGGCAGCCATGACTGCCTTTTTAAATACTTGCCACATGTTCTATCCCAGCCTATTGCCGTCCTTGTTAAAGGCACAACCAAACCGCTGTTGATACAATAGGCTGGAGACTTTAAAACAAAACAAACCCCTTTTAATATGGGTGACAAACCTGTCAAATAGTCCAAAACACAAACAGCAAAAGTCCAAATGAAAGAAATAGTCCACAGGAAACACGATGCAAATAGAAGAGTAGTCACAAGCAAGACGAACAGACCAGGATTCCAAGAAGTATTTTGCAAACGGTTGCCTTCAGCACCCAGCACCGCCCACATCTCCTCTTTTTATACAGCAGTCGCAAGGCGTTGCCTCTCATTGCCTTCTCCTTTTACTCTGGAGTTGCCGATGTCAATGCTGCAAATACTGTATATTCTTGCTTTGACAATATGCAAAACTGTCTGGTATTTACTGGGTTAATACATAGCTTAGAGTGGGGGGGGGGTAAAAAGCCCGGGGAAAGAAAGAGGAAGTAAACTTTTGACCTTCACACTAATTGGATAATGTGACTTGTGACTGCAAGATAAGGGAGGGGTTTGGCAAGAAAAGTTTGATGCCAGCAAGAGGAAGTCAGATTCTGGCATCAAAACATCCATGATGGTGACCGGCAATTTGTAGCTCTGTAATAAAGACTTTAGGAAACATGCCTGAAAGTTCTTTGAAGTGCTTCATTAGTCGGAACATCTGACAGCCATATTGACTGCTGCTGATTTACTCTTGCTAATTGACGACATGTGCGAGCATCAATTAGCAAGTCCATCAGGTGTGAGTCCTCCGAGTCTGACTCATTCTCCTCACACAGCTGAGCTTCATCAGGAACACGACTGGAGGGCCCAGGCTCTGCATCAAACTGTGAGTCCTGTAATTCATCAGAGCCTCCCTCTGCCCCTGATGGCCCTTCAGATGCCTCCTCCACCTCCTCGATTCCTCAGACTCCGCTGTTGGGAGCACAGGCTGGCACGGAATCACAACACCCCATGCAAAAAAGCAAGGGGCAAATAAGGGACCGGTTTATATCATATGGTTGCAACCAACATCTTGACCCTTTTGAACCATTGAACATATACGTCCCTAGCCTCACCTGCTTTAATCTACTCCTATCAAAAATCCATCTGAAGATGCAGCATTCCCCTCATCAAGAACAATGGAGAATATATGGTCTCCGAGCAGAACAATAGAGATATGGTAGAACCTTCAAGGCTTGGTGTTAGCCTTGACCCAGTCAATGACCCAACTGAGACATGAGTATCTTCAAGTGGAAGGAACAATTCTTCACCTCTGATAAGCCACAATCACAGTTTTTTTTTTATTTTACAAACCTGGAAGGTTAACGAAGAACCCTTGAGGATGTGGAACCCTATTGGAAGAAGGAGAGCAAATGGTATGTCTCTTGGTGAAGATATATATATATATATTTAGGAAAGCGATTTAATGAAGAATTAAATGGAATGATGGAAGGGAAAGAGGAATCTGAAGACAACCAAAAGGGAGAGAAGAAGAAAAGCTTGACAGATCTGACAAGAGATCACCCCAAAAAAGTCCAAGATTTATTTTCTGTCCTCCATGTTCAACACAAGGGAGCCATCTGTTGACATTTTTTTAATTTGGATTCTGGATGTGTAAATTGTTTTATGGGAGGAGGAGGAGGAGAATGAGAATAGAATAAGGAACGGGATAGAATAGAAAATAATAGAATGGAATGGAATAAGAATAGGACTATAGAATAGAATAGAATGTAGAATAGAATATATAGAATAGAATAGAACAGAATAGATTGTAGCATAGAATAGAATAGAATAGAATAGAATAGAATAGAATAGAATAGAATAGAATAGAATAGAATAGAATAGAATAGAAAATATGGAGTGGATTAGAATGGAATGGAATGGAATAGCATAGCATAGCATAGCATAGCATAGCATAGCATAGCATAGCATAGCATAGCATAGCATAGCATAGCATAGAATAGAATAGAATATATAGAATAGAATGTAGAATGTAGAATGTAGAATAGAATAGAATAGAATAGAACAGAATAGATTGTAGCATAGAATAGAATAGAATAGAATAGAATAGAATAGAATAGAATAGAATAGAATAGAATAGAATAGAATAGAATAGAATAGAATAGAATAGAATAGAATAGAAAATATGGAGTGGATTAGAATGGAATGGAATAGCATAGCATAGCATAGCATAGCATAGCATAGCATAGCATAGCATAGCATAGCATAGCATAGCATAGCATAGCATAGAATAGAATATATAGAATAGAATGTAGAATGTAGAATGTAGAATGTAGAATAGAATAGAATAGAATAGAATAGAATAGAATAGAATAGAATAGAATAGAATAGAATAGAAAATATGGAATGGAATGGAATTAGAATAGAATAGAATAGAATAGAATAGAATAGAATAGAATAGAATAGAATAGAATAGAATAGAATAGAATAGAATAGAATAGAATAGAATATATGGAATGGAATGGAATTAGCATAGAATAGAATAGAATAGAATAGAATAGAATAGAATAGAATAGAATAGAATAGAATAGAATAGAATAGAGCTGGAAGGGACCTTGGAGGTCTTCTAGTCCAGCCCCCTGCTTGAGCAGGAGAGAAGGAGAAGGAGAAAGAGCATCTGCAGCATGAAATTGATTTTGTTGGGGAAAATTGTTTTACACAGATTTCTTATGAAGTGGACGTGGGACAGCCATCTGTTGCAGAACTTTTCATTTGTACATCTCTATTGAACAGGAGGTGGATTGCGTGAACTCAGTAACCTTTGTCTACGCAAGCATTCTATGATGATGCTTCTTCTAGAATCGCAAAACCGATCGCCCACAGCAACAGTGAATCATGCAGGCAACTCGTATTGTTGTGTGCAGTTCTTAATAAACTTAGGGACCATTTTAACAGGCAGCAAAAAAACAAAACAAAACAGTTGTGCTAAAGATGCGAGATTTCTGCAGTTCAGGGGACCAGTCCTTTGCAAGATGAAATGGTACAATCTGGTTGTTCTCTGCTGATGGATCCAACAGAATGCTTGTAGTCCAGGACTGAACTGTGGGGATCTTGGTTCCCTCTCTGAGACTGGTGGTTTTCTTGCAGACGTTTCATGACCCAACTAGGTAACATCATCAGTGCTAGAAAGAAATGCAGTTTGCAGAACGAGGAGGAGGAGGACTATAGGGTTATTGGTGTTCTCTGAGCTTGGTGTTTTTCTTGCAGACCTTTCATGACCCAATTAGGTAACATCATCAGTGCTAGGGGTGCAGTTTGCAGAGGGGAGGAGGAGGAAGAGGAGGGGGAGGAGGACTGTGGGGTCCTTTATGTTCTCTGAGCTTGGTGGTTTTCTTGCAGATGTTTCATTACCCAACTAGGTAACATCATCAGTGCTTGAAAGGAGTGGAGTTTATGGAGAGGAGGAGGAGGAGGAGGAGGAGTTGGATTGTGAATTCCTTGGTGCTCTCTTAACTTAACTGTTTTCTTGCAGACATTTCATGACCCAACTAGACAACACCATCAGTGCTAGAAAGGAATGGGGTTTGTGGAGAGGAGGAGGAGGAGGACTGTGGGGTCCTTAGTGCTCTCTGAACTTGGTTGTTTTCTTGTAGACATTTCATTACCTAACTAGGTAAAATCATCAGTGCTAGAAGGGTGGAGGAGGAGGAGGAGGAAGAGGAAGAGGGCGACAACTATGGGGTCCTTTGTGCTCTCTGAACTTGACTGTTTTCTTGTAGATGTTTCATTAACAACTAGGTAACATCGCTGGTGCTAGTAAGGAAGTAGGATCTGCTCTGATTTTATATGCTGGTGGCTTGCGCTGTCAGTATCGGTGGGAGTGGTAGGTCTTTTTGTTTCCTCTTTGGCTTTTTGATGGCCCTTTTTGAATGGTATGTGTTACTGTCCCTGCTCATTCAGTTTAGTTCATACTACAGAGGAAAGTGAAAATATTGTGGAACAATTCTCGGCTCAGCATAATGCTGAAATGCAACTTTCATGTCAGAGCATGCACAGTCTTATTGCATGATATAAGCCAGGAGTAAACACAGTAAACAGTGATCTCTATTAAATAGTGGTTTATTTTACACTATCTACAATATCACACACCAGGAACAATATACATACACTTGCTAATACAGCAGGATCCAACAAACCACAATTACAGCAGGGAACGGAAGAGAGAGAACATATCAGCAGAGCCTTCCTTTTATACCAAGGCTCTTAAAGAGACACAGACCCTGCTGAATCATTCCCACCATTACATTACATCTTACATTACATAAGCTGGTTAGCTGTTAAATCAATACCTTGACATTTCAGGTAGCTGATAGTAATTGCCCAAGGTTCTTTAAAACCCCGGCTATAAGGTACTAATCTTCCCTTTGCATAGTCATTGCTCTTTTTCATATTTATGACCATGTTTTTGGGGTCTGGGTCTTTCTGTTGGGCAGAAATCATGGCAGATATATTAAATTGAGGGGACAGCAAACTCCTTCTGTTTGATTCCATGATTTTCATCCTGTTCGAGTACTTCACTGTTGAATTGTTTAGGGAGCATCAATAGCTAAACAAAACCAGCAACTTTGTATTTCTTCTACAGTAGTAATTACAAGCCTGCTTGAAAATAGAACAGAATAGGATAGAGCTGGAAGGGACCTTGGAGATAATAATAATAATAAAGTTGGAAGGGAGCTTGGAGATCATCACCCCCTGCTCAGGCAGGAGACCCTATACCGTTTCGGACAAATGGCTGTCCAGTCTCTTCTTAAAAACTTCCAGTGTTGGAGCATTCACCGCTTCTGGAGGCAGGTTGTTCCCCTGGTTAATTGTTCTCATTGTCAGGAAGTTTCTCCTTAGTTCCACATTGCTCCTCTCCTTGATTAGTTTCCAACCATTGCTTCTTTGGAGAATAGTTTGACTCCCTCTTCTTTGGGGCAGACCCTGAGATATTGGAACATTGCTATCATGTCTGCCCTTGTCCTTCTCTTTGTTAAACTAGACACACCCAGTTCCAGCAGCCGTTCCTTATATGTTTTAGCCTCCAGTCCCCTAATCATCTTTGTTGCTCTTCTCTGTCCTCTTTCTAGAGTCTCAACATCTTTTTTACATCGTGGTGTCCAAAACTGGATGCAGTATTCTAAGTGTGGCCTTACAAAGGCATTGCAAAGTGGTATTAACACTTCACATGATCTTGATTCTATCCCTCTGTTAATGCAGCCCAGCACTGTGTTGGCTTTTTTGGCAGCTGCAGCCCACAGCTGGCTCCTATTTAAGTGATTGTCCACTAGGATTCCGAGATCCCTCTCACAGTTACTACTATTGAGCAAGGTACCCTCTATACTATACCTGTACATTTGGTTTTTCTTGCCTAAATGTAGAACCTTGCTTTTTTCACCATAGAATCTTCTAGTTCATCCCCTGCTCAAGCAGGAGAACCTATGCCATCTCAGACAAGTGACTGTCTAGCCTCTTCTTAAAAATCTCCAGTGATGGAGCACCCACAATTTCTGAAGGCAAAACTGTTCCACTGGTTAATTGTCCTCGCTGTTAGGAGGTTTCTCCTTAATTCCTGGTTGCTTCTCTCAATACCTTTAACACCGTCAAACAACAGCATCTGCCTCTCTCAGCTGGTTAAAAATTCTATTCTATTCTATTCTGTTCCGTTCCGTTCCGTTCCATTCCCTTCCCTTCCATTCCATTCCATTCCATTCCATTCTATTCTACTCTTCTTCATTATTCCATTCCGTTCCGTTCTGTTCTGTTCTGCTCTGCTCTGCTCTGTTTGGTCATGTCCTGTCATGTCCTGTTCTGTTTGGTCCGGTCCTGTCCTGTCATGTCATGTCCTATTCCAGTCCACTCCAGTCCAGTTCAGTCTAGTCCAGTCCATATTTTCTATTCTATTCTATTCTATTCTATTCTATTCTATTCTATTCTATTCTATTCTATTCTATTCTATTCTATTCTATTCTCATCATCATGATCCTTAACATCATCAAGCTTCCATATCTACCTATGCCAGGTCCTTGGGAAGGACTTGATATGAGGTTAAAAATGACAAAACCCAGTCTGAACATCTGGTTGTGTGACGAATCATAAATACAGCAATAATAATGCAGCAACACCAATAGAAACAACACAGTAATAATAATAACAAATAATAATAACAAATAATAACTAATAATAATAATAATAATATCATCATCACCTTAAAACTGTACTCCCTGTAGGACATGTATCATTTTTCTGATTTAAAACGCCCATTTGGGAAAGCAATTATCCTGCAGGTATTCCTTCCTTTTTAGCATACCCGTTGTGTTCAAACATTAAAAAAAAGTGTTAAGAGGAAAAGAAACAGTCTTAGGGAATCAGCCCTGTATTGGCAAATTAGCAGAATCCATATTATTAAATAATCATGCTTCGCTCCCAGGATTGTTGTATTTTTAATAAATGGCGCAGCCTTGCATTATAATTTGCTGGTGTGGGACCGTTTATTTGAAATATTTTTTTTTAACCTAGCATTTAATTTTTTTTTTATTTTTTTTTGCAATATCCCAAAATTGTACCTCCAGTTGTGTTTTGTGCCAGTGCCACAATGGAGTACCGATGCTTTTCTTTCTGGTAAAGTTGTTGAAATTGAAATGGGCAGGCTGCTTTAAAATATTATTTGGATCATGGCGGGTCACAATGAAAGGTTGGTTGCAACACACACACACACACACACACACACACACACACACACACACACCCCTTGATTTGCGAATGAACCCCTTTTCCGGCTTCACTCAACTGATGGAGTCACCAAACAAGGAGGATTTGCAGACTAGCAAGGCCATAATAATTTAAATAAGCAAAACCATTTGCAAAATAATATAAATTGCAAAACCATTTCATACTATGGTGTTATCTTGGAAGGCACCCCTTAAAGGATATGCAATGTAAGACAGAAGTGATTCCAATTTCCCTTTTTTGCCCTAGCTAATTATCTCCAATCTCATTTGGATGGAATAAGAACGTGGTTGCACAGCTGGAAATAGTCCAGAATAATGTGCTGTTGTTGTTGTTGTTTTCAGAAAAGTCTAGGCCTGCTGTTAAATATTTAAAGAATAGAAACGGTTAATTTGATAGTTTTAAAATAATTCCAGAACATTAGTGTCCTCCGGGTAGAATCTTCACTAAAATTGTCTTGTAAAATTGGTGCTATGGGGAAGAGGAATCTGTTCTCGTGTTTTGCAAATTTCTTCTCCCACTAATTAAAATAATTTAAATCTTGGAGAGCAAAGGGTGAGAAATTCCACAGAAAGCTGACCCCTATTTTAGTCCAGTGCTTGAAATTCCTTTATGGTATCTGCCGTTTAAGAAAAACAAATGCATTGTGCAATAACCATTTAATCCTAATAAGAAGCACCAGGATGTTCATTTATTCTTTCAAACTTTGTTTTTGGTTTATCTGGAAGACAGTGACCCAGTTCAGCCTTGAGGCCAGGGTTATGTAGGTAAGCATTAAAAATATACTGCACTGATCTGTTTGAGAGGCAACAAAAAGACAAGATACAACACACTGAGGATGCATTTGTGTACTCAGAAGGAGTGGAGGGAGCAGGAACAGGAGGGGAGGAGGAGGAGGAGAATGACTATGGGGTTCTTGGTGCATCAGTGCTAGAAGGAAGTGGGGTTTACAGAGAGGAGGAAGAGAAGAAGGAAGAAGAGGGGGAGGAAAGGAGGAGGAGAAGGAGAAGGAAGAGGACAATGATTATGGGGTTCTTGGTACATCATTGCTAGAAGGAAGTGTGGTTTACAGAGAGGAGGAAGAGGACAAGGAAGAAGGAGGAGGAGGAGGAAGAAGAGGAGAATGACTATGGGGTTGCATCAGTGCTAGAAAGAAGTGGGGTTTACAGAAAGGATGACAAAGAGGAAGAGAGGAGGACGAGGAGGAGGAAGTGGAGGAGGAGGAGGAGAATGATTATGGGGTTCTTGGTGCATCACTGCTAGAAAGAAGTGGGGTTTGTAGAGAGGGAGAAGAGGACAAGGAAAAAGAGGAGGAGAATGACTATGGGGTTCTTGTTGCATCAGTGCTAGAAAGAAGTGGGGTTTACAGAGAGGAGGATGAACAAGAAGAAGAAGGAGGAGGAGGAGGAGTAGGAGGAGAAAGTGGAAAGAAGAGAGGAGGAGGACTATGGTGTTTTTGGTGTATCAGTGCTAGAAAGAAGTGGGGTTTACAGAAAGGATGACGAAAGGAAGAAGAGGAAGAAGAGGAAGGGAAGATGAGGTGGAGGAGGAGGAGAAGGAGAATGACTATGGGGTTCTTGGTTCCTCAGTGCTAGAAGAAATGGGGTTTACAGAGGAGGAGGACGAAGAAGAAGAAGAGGAGGAAGAAGAGGAAGAGAGAAGGAGAAGGTGGAGGAGGAGAAGGAGAAAGAGAAGGAAGAGGGCAGTGACTATGGGGTTCTTGGTGCCTCAGTGCTAGAAAGAAGTGGGGTTTACAGAGAGGAGGATGAACAAGAAGAAGAAGGAGGAGGAGGAGGAGGAGGAGGAGGAGAAAGGGGAAAGAAGAGAGGAGGAGGACTATGGTGTTTTTGGTGTATCAGTGCTAGAAAGAAGTGGGGTTTACAGAAAGGATGACGAAAGGAAGAAGAGGAAGAAGAGGAAGGGAAGATGAGGTGGAGGAGGAGGAGAAGGAGAATGACTATGGGGTTCTTGGTTCCTCAGTGCTAGAAGTAATGGGGTTTACAGAGGAGGAGGACGAAGAAGAAGAAGAGGAGGAAGAAGAGGAAGAGAGAAGGAGAAGGTGGAGGAGGAGAAGGAGAAAGAGAAGGAAGAGGGTAGTGACTATGGGGTTCTTGGTGCCTCAGTGCTAGAAGGAAGTGGGCTTTGCAGAGAAGAGGAGGACAAGGAAGAAGATAGGGAGGAAAGGAGGAGGAGGAAGAGAAGGGGGAGGAAGAGAGGAGGAGGAGAAAGAAGAGGGGGAGGAAGAGGAGAGGAAGAGAGAAGGAGGAGGAGAGGGGGAGGAAGAGAGGAGGAGGAAGAAGAAGAGGGGGAGGAAGAGAGGAGGAGGATTACGGTGTTCTTGGTGTCTCAGTGCTAGAAGGAAGTGGGGTTTGCAGAGAAAAGGAGGACAAGGACGAAGAGAGGGAGGAAAGGAGGAGGAGGAAGAGAGGAGGAAGAGGAGGGGAGGAAGAGAGGAAGAGGAGGGGGAGGAAGAGGAGGAGGAGGGAGGAAGAGAGGAGAAAGGAAAAGGGGAAGGAAGAGAGAAGGACTGCGGTGTTCTTGGTGTATCAGTGCTAGAAGGAAGTGGGGTTTGCAGAGAGGAAGAGGAGGACAAGGAAGAAAAGGGGGAGGGACAGAAGAGAAGGAAGAGGAGGAGAACTGGGGGCTTCTTGGTGCTCTTTGAGCTTGATAATTTGCTTGCAAACATTTCACAACCTGACTAGGTAACTTCATCGCTACTGGGGAGTGTGGAGTTTGCTCCCTGTTTACATAGAGTGTGGATGGGTGCATGAGACCACAGAGACATTCAAAACAGACCATGAAAAGCTGAGAGAAAAAAAGAAAAGGACCAGAATGCCATCTCCAGCAGCAGATAAGCAGGGGTTAATACCAGACAAAAAAAAAAAAAACAAGGAGAAAACAATGCTCTAATCCAGGGGTGTCAAACTCAATTTCATTGAGGGCCGCATCAGCATTGCGGTTGCCCTCAGGGGGCTGGGTGGGTGTGGGCAGGGTAGGTGCAGCCTACTGGGTGGGCGTGGATGGACTGGGTGTGGCCTACTGGATGGGCGTGGCCAGCTCTACATCGTTCGCGTCAAGGGTGCCTGTGGGGGCCTGGACAGGAGTGGGACAGATCTGAGGGTCTCTGGCAGAAGGGACCAGGGCAGAGCCCATCAAGCCGGATATGTGAAGTAGGTGAGGGCCATTTGCTGGCCACTTCCAGGCGATGGTGCATTTCTTCATTCCTCACAAAGGGTGACACCTCCCCAGCATGCACCCAGGGGGCGGGGCCGACGCAGCAGGGGCTGGTTCCTCGCTGTTTCTAGATGGTCTTGTGGAGCTAAGACTGAATGCGTTTCAGCATAGATGGCCACCACAAAATTGTACATTGGCTCCCGGCCGGCCTGGCCCAGGGCCAAGGCAGAGGGGGCCGTCCCCTCACTGTTTCCAGGATGGCTTTGCGGGCCACATGAAACCACTTCACGGGTTGCATCCAGTCCCCGGGCCTTGTATTTGACATGTTTGCTCTAATCAGAACCACTAAAGAGGAATCCATATCTCCACCAACACTGGCAGGGCAAGTTACTATACAAGGAGCAACGCCAAACACTCAAGTCACCCTGATGACGTTGCCCAGTCATGTCATCAAATGTCTGCAAACACTCCCCCCAAAAACCCCCACCAAGCTCAAAGAGCACCAAGACCCCCGCAGTTCAGCACTGAGAACGTATATTCTCTTCTGTCAGAAGTTAAATGCACAAACTGTCTTTCAGCAGGTTATCTTACTTGACTGTCTTTTAAGCTCCAAAAATGATTTGTGGATCAGTAGGTTACGGAAAACTGGGATATCACAAATGATTTATTTAAAAATCCGAGTTTAGAGTTTAGCACAGCATGAAAGAACAGCCTACGGTATGATTTTATTGCAGAATTACAGAAAGGCAGAGCTGAAAGGCACTTGGGAGAACACTGAGTGCTGATGGGGATTATGATGATCAAACGTCTTGTGTTGAAATGGCTGGATTAAAGAGAATAAGCGAGTTGTCGTAAAGCGGAACTGTCCGTCGCTCGTATCAGAGGCGTGTTAGGAAACCACAGATAGGGCACAATGCCTTTGCTAAATATGCCTCTAAATTTAGCTGATGGGCAATGACATTGTAGTCACTTCTGCTTTTTATCTACATACTTTTGTGCAGACGACTGTGCAGATGGGACCACAATTGAGCCCAAAATGGATGTTGCTAAGTGAAACCTTTGTTGCCCCATTTTACGACTTTCCTTGCTACCATCTGTCAAAAGAAAAATCTTCATCAGGGTCCAGTCCAAGCCAGGAATAAACAAAATGGAGACTGCTTTAAAAAGAAGGTGGTAGTTGATTGAAGAACAGAACCACAAGACTTGTGCCTCTGGGGCAGCAGACCATATATTTGCTTTGGAGTGGTGGGTTTTTATACCTTCTTGGGCTTTTGTGTTTGGAGCTGTTCTTGTGGCATGAACTTTGACCTGAGGTTCAGTGTGCCTTTCTGGCATTCTGATGGTGGTGGATTAATCCTATTATGTCCTAAAGGTCATGTCCTGCTTCCCTGGGGCTGTGGCTGATGACTATGTCCTGTGTTGGATTTTTTTGGTGTGAGGGGTTGTTGATTCTAGGGATCTTTGTCTTTCTAATCCCATCAGCACCAAGCTTCCTGGCTCCAGTCTTTCTGAAAGGATGATCAAATCTGCATTTCTACAGAGCTGGTTTCTGCTTGGGGCAGAGAGACGTGGTGTGTGTGTGTGTGTGTTCTGACTATCTTCATTATTCTTTTGGGGAAATATAATATTCTGTCCTTTTAATATCTCTCCTCCCAAAATATTTCCTTCTCTAGGAGCGTGGGTGGGTGCTGACTTCCAATAAGTCATTAAATTAGTAACATGGTTGTTAAGCGACTCTGGATTCCCCATTGACTTTGCTTGTCAGAAGGTCTCAGAAGCTGATCACGTGACCCCCTTTTGTGAACTTTTGACAAATTAAAATCCATGGGGGAACCAGCTTCACTTGACGATCATGTTCCTAACTTAACAAATGCGGTGAGCCCCTTCACAGTTGTGACAAGAGAAATCATAAAATGGGGGCAAATGTCCCTTAGCAACCGTCTCACTTTGCAATGGCAAAATTTGGGGCTTAATGGTGGTTGTAAATGGAGAATTAACTAAGTGGAGAGACAGCCCTACTGCTCTAGTTGCGAGGCCTGGGCAGCAGGAGTTCCTGAATCACCCCTGGCTTATTTGGAGGAGCACAATTCCACTTGAGGATAAATGGGTCTATTAGTAGATTTAAGCGAAGTTTGCTGTCTGGCAATTATTCAAAGAGAGCTGTATAACTCTGTGAGCAATTCAACACATTAGAAGTCTGGGTGGACTCTCCTGCTGAAGTACAAATGAGAACAAGGTTGCATTTCATTCCTTTAAGTCTCCTTTCCTATAAAGAAGAGGTCTCCAACCTTTTGGACGCCAGGGACTGGTTCCATGGAGAGAAGTTTTTCTACGGACCAGAGGGCACAGCCCAGTACTGTCCACAGACTGGGGGTTGGGGACCCCTGCTATAAAGGATTATCTGTCTTGTGGTGGAGGGTTAACCTGATGTTTACGGTATCCCATCCTCAATTCTTCCAAAATTACTGGATGGGTGTATATGTGCAGATCCCAAAGGTGCCTTTTCACGAGGCAACTGGACTTTCTTTGTTTTTCTTTGAAGACGTTTCGCTTCTCATCCAAGAAGATTCTTCGGCTCTGACTAGATCAGTGGTTCTCAACCTGTGGATCGGGACCCCATTTGGGGTCGAACGACCATTTCACGGGGGTCGCCAAACAACGCAGTCCGCCATTTTTCCCCCCTTTTCCTTAGCTGTGCTACTCCCTTTTATTCTATTGGCTTTTGAAAGCCAATAGAATAGACTCTCTTGAATAGAGTCTAATTCTACTGGCTTTCAAAAGCCAATAGGAATTGTCCAGGCTGTCTCTGCCCTGCTGAGCCCGCCAAAAGTCCCATTCTGCAAACGGTGCTGCACTAGTTGAGTAGTCCTCGACTTACGACCGGTTATGGGCTCACGGTATTAAAAAGGTTGAGAACCACTGGACTAGATGGTGGGGAATAGAAAGATTTATACTCCTTCCAGACAGCCGGCCATTTGCCTCCTTTTAGAGAGTTGTTGAGGCCAGTTGGAGGTTTATCTGTGTCCTCAGGGTCACCTGAATGGTGCAAAACAAACGGTGCAAAACAACCACTTCATAAACGCATGGCACAACATAGGAGAACCAACCCAGATTTGTCAGTCCATCTGCATTTAAAAGACAAAGGCCACTTTTTTGAAGACAGCAAAGTCCACATTTTGGACAGAGAGGATCGCTGGTTTGAAAGAGGGGTCAAGGAGGCCATCTGTGTCCAAATTGAACACCCCTCCCTCAACAGAGGGGGACGAATACAACATCATCCGTCTCCAGTCTACCACACAGTCCTTTCAGCGGTTCCAAGAAGGCTCCACACCCATTTGCACTACTCAGGTGATCCTGAGGACACAGATAAAACCTCCAGGTGGCCTCCAGACAATTGATCAGTGGAACATCTTGCCTCCAGAAGGTATGGGTGCTCCATCACTGCAGGTTTTCAAGAAGAGGTTGGAGAGCAATTTGTCTAGAATAGTATACGGTCTCCTGCTTGAAGAGAGGGTTCGACTAGAAGACCTTCAAGATCTCTTATTCTGTATTCTGTAGCCTGTATCTAACTTTGATGGGTTACGGCAGTGGTTCTCAACCTTTTTAATGCCGCGAACCCCAACTGGTCATAAGTCGAGGACTAACCAACCGGTTGTAAGTCAAGGACTACCCAACTGGTTGTAAGTCGAGGACTTTCCCTGCCCGGGAGTGCTGTGCATGCGTGGTGCCGCCCCTGCACCGGCCAAGGTGTAGCTGGCAAGCAGCAGAGACGGAGCAGGCCGACCACCGGCTGGGCCACCAGCTGGCCCAGCCCATGGGAGGTAAGGCACCCGCCGGGCCCCACGCGCACCAGCAACCCTCCCTGCGCCCGCTGGCCTCCCACCTCCCACCCCTAGCCCTCTTTTACTTACATTTTTAGTAGTTGCTCAGCAGGGAGGGGTGGAAACTTCCAGACAGCTCACCTTCGCTGCAGACAACTTGCAGCACCGTTTGCAGAATGGGACTTTTGGTGGGCTCAGCAGGGCATAGACAGCCTGGACAATTCCTATTGGCTTTTGAAAGCCAATAGAATTAGACTCTATTCAAGAGAGTCTATTTTATTGGCTTTCGAAAGCCAATAGAATAAAAGGGAGTAGCACAGCTAAGGAAAAGGGGAAAAAATGGCGGACTACGTTGTTTGGCGATCCCCGTGAAATGGTCGTTCGACCCCAAATGGGGTCCCGACCCACAGGTTGCGAACCACTGGGTTATGGCATGAAGCTGTCTTTGGTGCTAGCCTGGATTGCCAATACTGGAACTGTCCATGGTACCACTTTGAGATGCCGATACTGGAGACCTCTTGACTTTATGACAGGAGTCTTCAAACTTGGCCCTTTTATGACTTGTGGACTTCAACTCCCAGAATTCCTCAGCCAGGCATGCCTGGCTGAGGAATTCTGGGAGTTGAAGTCCACAAGTCATAAAAGGGCCAAGTTTGAAGACCCCTGCTTTATGAGAAGCTGATACTGGAGAACTTTTGGTTTTATTCCTTTTGGACCAGAAAAAAAATGTGGATAAAAAAGAATTTGAAATTCATATTGCGTTACTATTTTATTCTGGCTTAGTTCCCTCGAACCGTTTCCTAAATTTATTTTGGCCTGGAGTTTTATTCTCTATTAAAGTGTCTGTATCTACATGGTAAACATTTTGTGAGACTCAATGCCAAGCACTTTCAATATTTTAAATGCTGTCTCAACCCAGCGTAAAACAACGGGATTCTTTGGCCACTGGAAAGCTATGAATATTTCCCATCAGCCAGCTCAATTTTCTACTACTTCTATCAGAAGATTCTCCCGAATTTCTGACCGGTTTTCCTATGATTTTGGGAAGGTTGAATACTCAGCTTGGGCTTCCCATGTCAGACAGTGGTGGGGCCCAGAATTATAATCTATTTTGCTTGAGTAGTCTTTCAGCTATCATGTAAAGTTTCATTCTCTTTCATAGGATTTAAGGTGTGGGTATCAAGTGTGTATCTTGAAATTCTGCTGTTCTGCCTGTGGGCAACTCTCCCTTGCCCAAACAACTCGCTACTTGCCCCTCCTGCCTGCTACATCATTGTGTGTGCTTGTTGAATCAGAGTAGAGCTGGAAGGGACCATGGAGGTCTTCTAGTCCAACCCCCTGCTCAAGCAGGAGACACTATGCCATTCCAGACAAGTGGCTGTCCAGTCTCCTCTTAAAAATCTCCAGTGATGGAGCAGCCACCACTTCTGAAGGCAATTTCTCTTCCACTGGTTAATTGTCCTCGCAGTTAGGAAGTTTCTCCTTAATTCCAGGTTGCTTCTCTGCTTGATGAGTTTCCATGTGTTGTTTCTGGTCCTGCCTTCTGGTGCTTTGAAAAATAAGTTCACCCTCCCCCCTCTTTGGGTCAGCCCCTCAAATACTGGAATACTGTTCTCTGGAGTTATGCTGTCATACCTGGGAAAATAACTAGCCAGCTAGGCAAGAGTCATCACTTAGAAGAATCCTTCTCCAAGGGTGTATACGAGTTTCATCACCCCAAGAGAAGCTTTCAGCACACCTGAAAGAGGTGTCCTAAGCATTTGAGGAAGACCCCTGAAAAAAAAGTAGAGAATATTTGTAATTCAGAGTTGAGCTGTGGCATTCTTGGTGATCTGTGACTTGGCGGTTTTCTTGCAGACTTTTCATTACCTAGCTGGGTGACACCATCAGTGCTAGAAAGGTGTGGGCTTTGCTCTGTTTATATACAAGTAACTTGCCCTGTCCATGTTGGTAGTTCTTTGATTAGCCTGTTGTTTACTGAATTGCTCATTCCTTGATTGGGGTACTGCTTGCTCTTAATCTCTGCTTAAATCAAGTGACTAGCACAGATGATGATGTTTCCTAGTTTGGGTCATTAAACATCTGCAAGAAAACAGCCAAGCTCAGAGAGCACCAAAGACCCCACAGTCCTCCTCCTCCTCCTCCTCCTCCTCCTCCTCCTCCTCTTCTCCATAAACCCCACTCTCTTCTAGCACTGATGAAGTTACCTGGTTGGGTAATGAAATGTCTGCAAGAAAACAACCCAGCTCAGAAAGCTCCAAGGACCCCTCATTTCAACCCAGGCTCCAAATATTCTCCTTTATGACTACAATCACCTGACATCAGCCAACAGACTAGGAAGCCATTTGTCTGAAATGGCATAGGGTCTCCTGCTTGAGCAGAGGGTTGGTCTAGAAGACCTCCAAGGCCCCTTCCAGCTCTATTCTGATTGGACTGTAGCTGCCAGAGCTTAAGTCAGACATAAATCGAAATTGGCGTCCCCTTTTTCCTTTCTGAAAGGGGACCCCTCCCTCCCCTTCACATTCCTTCTGCTGGAATAATGAAGACTCGCATGTGGAAAGGGAAGGGTGCAGCTCTCCAAAAGACACACACCATGGAAATGCCCCATGTGACAATGCTGCCATAGCAACAGCTGGATTTTCCCACACTGAAATCACCCCCAGAAGACCAGCGAGGCCAAAGATGTTAGAAATGAACTGGGTGGTTTTTTTTCAGTCTCTTGGGATTTCTTTCTTTTTTTTTTTTTAGTATGGAAAGAAAGCTCAGTTGTTGTTTCTTCCTCCCTTCTGCATTTGGGAAGTGAGATCTCAAAAGGAACATCGCCAGCCTTTTTTTGAGACTAAACGTGCCCTGCAGCTGAGAAATGTAAGGTACATCTTTTGCAAGCGTGCACACGGAATTTTAACTGGGTTTTAGGGGGATGCTGTAGTCAGATCCACCCAGGGACTCACTACATGCTAACTGATAAAGCGATAGCACTTAGACTTAGGTACCGCTTCGCAGTGCTTTACAGCCCTCTCTAAGCGGTTGACAGAGTCAGCCTGTTGCCCCCCCCCAACAATCTGGGTCCTCATTTTACGGACCTCGGAAGGACAGCAGGCTGAGTCAACCTTGAATCTCATCAAGATTGAACTCTTTTACACCACTACATCTTCCTTCCTTCTCCTCATTCCCTTTCCTTCTTTCTCATCTTCCTTCCTTCCTTCCTCTCTCCCTCCCTTCCTTTCTCCCTCCTTCCTTTCCTTCTCCTCATTTTCCTTCCTTCCTTCCTTCCTTCCTTCCTTCCTTCCTTCCTTCCTTCCTTCCTTCCTTCCTTCCTTCCTTCCTTCCCAAGCAACAGCACTTAGACTTATACACCACTTCACAGCGCTTTACAGCCCTTTCTAAGCGGTTTACAGTCAATCCCTTGCCTCCCCAACAATCTGGGTCCTCATTTTACCGACCTCGGAAGGATGGAAGGCTGAGTCAACCTTGAGCCAGTCAGAATCGAACTTCCGACAGCCAGCAGTCAGCAGAAGAAGCCTGCAGTATTGCATTCTAACCACTGTGCCATCGTGGCTCAGTATGCTACCTTAGGCCTTGTGTCTATCCTGTGGTTGTTTTTCAGTCACTAACTCATATCTGATGCTTCACAACCCCCATGGACCACAGCACGCCAGCCCCCCTGTTGTCCACTGTCTCCTGAGGATCGCCCAAATCCATGTTCATTGCGTTGAGGACACCATCTAACCATCTCCTCCTCTGCCGTCCCCTTCTCCTTTCGCCTTCCATCTTTCCCAACATCGGGGTCTTCTCCAAGGAGTCCTCATTTGGTGGCCAAAGTAGCTAAGCTTCAGCTTCAGCATCTGTACTTCCAAAGGACGGTCAGGGCTGATTTCCTTTGAGATTGAGTGGTTTGATCTCCTTGAACTCCAAAGGACTCTCCAGAGTCTTTTCCAACATCACAGTTGGAAAGCATCAATTTTTCGCTGCCTAGCCTTTCTTATGGAGTGTATCAGGTTGAAAATTTCAAGTTCAGTTTTCAGAAATTGAAGGAGAAATTTCCTATCGGGGAGAACAATTAATTAGTGGAACAGCTTGCCTCCCAAAGTTGTGGGTGCTCCAACACTGGAGGTTTTCAAGAAGAGATTAGACAACCATTTGTCTGGAATGGTACAGGGTCTCCTTCTTGAGCAGGGGGTTGGACTAGAAGACCTCCAAGCTCCCTTCCAACTCTCTTATTTTGCATTCTGTAAGAGGCTGTAGATACCTAACTGAAAGATGTAGTAGTTGTGGTGACCAAGATGCAAAACTAGTGACCTACAATATCAACTAAACTGCTGCCCATACCTCAATCTGGAAGGTTTCCATATTGTACTTGATTAATGATGTGCCGTCAATTCAATGACAACTCTTAATGATCACGTTAAGCTGACCAAAAAAAAGCCAACACAGTGCTAGGCTGCATTAACAGAGGGATAGAATCAAGATCACGTGAAGTGTTAATACCGCTTTACAAGGCCTTGGTAAGGCCACACTTGGAATACTGCATCCAGTTTTGGTCACCACGGTGAAAAAAGATGTTGAGACTCTGGAAAGAGTGCAGAGAAGAATAACAAAGATGATCGGGGGGCTGGAGGCTAAAACATATGAAGAACGGTTGCTGGAATTGGGTATGTCTAGTTTAATGAAGAGAAGGATGAGGCGGGACATGATAGCAGTCTTCCAATATCTCAGGGATATTAAAAAAATATTTAAAAAAGAATAGAGTGGGGTCCTTGATGCTCTCTGAGCTTGGTTCTTGCTGACTTTTCATCACCCAGCTGTGTAACGTCATCAGTGTTAGGAGGGAGTGGGTTTCCTCTCTGTTTGTTGACAGGTGGCCTGAGCTGTCCGTCTTGGTGGGAGTCTTCTTGGTCAGCGGCCACCATCCTTTTGGGCACCAGGGACTGGTTCTGTGGAGAGAGGTTTTTCCACAGATCAGAGGGGGTGTCGTTTCCTGTGCTACCTGCGTCCAATGGATGGGTCTTTGCTTGTTAGTGCGACCCATTTTATGACTTTCCTTGCTACAGTCTGTCAAAAGAAAAATCTTCATCAGGGTCCAGTCCAAGCCAGGAATAAACAAAATGGAGACTGCTTTAAAAAGAAGGGTGTAGTTGATTGAAGAGCAGAACCACAAAACATGTAGCTCTGGGGCAGCTGACCACCTGTTGCTGGGAGTGGTGGGTTTTATACCTTCTTGGGCTTTTGTGTTTGGAGCTGTTCCTACGGATGGGGCTTTGCTTGTTTGTGCAACCCAGTTTCTGGCACACTGTGGCCCAGAGGCAGTCCATGGACCAGGGGGCTTGGGGACCCCTGTTCTTGGTAATTCCTAGATTTGGATATTGTTTACTGCTTGGTGTTAATCTCTACTTATCTTGGTGTTGATTGCTGCTCAGGAGATGTTGTAGTCTTTTTGTTTCATTTCTTTTTCATTGCCTCTTTTGAATGGCATGTAAATGGTGTTTATCTCTATGGGCCTGTTGATGGCTGATAGGTCTTTTTTAAACATTTTATTAAGATATAAAGTAAAATGTGAAATACAAATAGTAGGACACAATGGGGAGGAAAAAGGGAGGAGAAAAGGAGGGAAAGAGAGGGAAAGAGAGGAAAAAGAAAAATAAGAGATTGACTTCTGATTTCCCCTATTGCAGTAGAATAAGGCATTAATGTCCAGCCTCAATTTTGTACTTTTTCACAATAGTAAAAACTAGCCATTTCTGTAACAACAAATCAATCTAATCAGTGGAACCCAGAATCAAAGTTTCATTTTTTTTCCTTCTCAAGCACAAAGTCCAGAAGTGGTCTCCATGTAGAAAGGAAGGTAGTTGGGTTCTTTTATTTAACCGGAACAGTCAATTTAGCCATCTCTGCCAGCTCCATCAGCTTCTGTAGCCATCTGTCCATAATGAGAATTGAAATATCCTCCCATTTTTGTGCATACACTAGTCCTGCTGCCGTCAATATTGTTGTTGTTAGTTGCGAAGTCATGTCCGACCCATCGCAACCTCATGGACAATGTTCCTCCAGGCCTTCCTGTCCTCTATCATCTTCTGGAGTCCATTTAAGCTCACGCTTACTGCTTCAATTACTCCATCCAGCCACCTCATTCTCTGTCGTCCCCTTCTTCTGTTGCCCTCCATCTTTCCCAGCATTAGGCTCTTCTCAGTGACTCCTTCCTTCTCATTAGGTGGCCAAAGTATTTGAGTTTCAACTTCAGGATCTGGCCTTCTAAAGAGCAGTCGGGGTTGATCTCCTCTAGGACTGACCGGTTTGATCGCCTTGCAGTCCAGAGGACTCGCAGGAGTCTTCTCCAGCACCAGAGTTCAAAGGCCCCAATTCTTTGGTGCTCAACCTTTCTTATGGTCTAACTTTCACAGCCATCCGTTGCAACTGGGAAAACCATGGCCTGGACTATCCGGCCATCAACATATACAGGATCAAAGTTCCGAATTATTTTTTCCCCAAGTCTTTTTCCATTGAACTCAAAATAAAAGTTTCTGCGTGTTTATTTTTACTTTAAGGATTTTCTGTATCAAAATGTGAATCCTTCTCTAGTGTTTCTTTGCTTTATGATGGATGATAGGTCTGAATGCCAGGCTTCCAGGGTTTTTTGTGACATTTGAGGGGCTTAGCTTGATCTGGGATGCTCACAGTTTCCCAGTTGAAACCATGGCAAAATCTGCGTACTGTGCAGCTAAGAGTTTTCATGATATCTCCTGAATCCTAGTTGGTGTTCACAGAGGGATAGAATCAAGATCATGGGAAGGGTTAATGCCACTTTACAATGCCTTGGTGAAGCCACACTTGGAATCCTGTATCCAGTTTTGGTCACCATGTTGTAAAAAAGATATTGAGACTCTAGAAAGAGTACAGAGAAGAGCAACAAAGATGATTAGGGGACTGGAGGCTAAAGCATATAAGGAACGGTTGCTGGAATTGGGTATGTCTAGTTTAATGAAGAGAATGGATGAATGGGGACATGATAGCTGTTTTCCAGTATCTCAGGGGCTGCCCCAAAGAAGAGGGAGTCAAGCTATTTTCCAAAGAGCCAGAAGGCAGGATGAGAAGCAACGGATGGAAATGGAAACTAATCAAGGAGAGAAGCAACCTAGAACTAAGGAGAAACTTCCTGACAGTGAGGACAATTAACCAGTGGAACAACCTGCCACCAGAAGCTGTGAATGCTCCAACACTACAAGTTTTTAAGAAGAGACTGGACAGCCATTTGTCTGAAATGGTATAGGGTTTCCTGCCTGAGCAGGGGGTTGGACTAGATGACCTCCAAGGTCCCTTCCAACATTATTATTATTATATTATGACAATCAGTCAGTGGAACAACCTGCCTCCAGAAGCGGTGAATGCTTCTGAAGTTTTTAAGAAGAGACTGGACAGCCATTTGTCCAAAATGGTGTAGGGTTTCCTGCCTGAGCAGGGGATTGGACTAGATGACCTCCAAGGTCCCTTCCAACTTTATTATTATTATTATTATTATTATTATTATTATTATTATTATTATTATTATTATTATTATTATTATTATTATTATTGTTTTTATTCATTAATCATGAACCTCAGTCAACTGAACATTCAAACTGGCTGGCACTGATGGTTGACACAGTTTGCTACCAGCATCCTAGGTATCAACCAGGTACTTCTTTAAAATGTAAGATGTTCTGAGTAGCGCAGTTGTTGTTGTTGTTGTTATTATTATTATTATCATCATCATCATCATCATTAGTTTTTTACTGAAAAGTTTTATAAAAGTTACAATGTACACCCCAAAACCCACCCACCCTAAACCCCCCCTCTCCCTCCCCCACTTCCCAGAGATGAGTACAGGGTAACAAATATAATAATCATACTCTAACTAACATTAACCACCATCATCATCATCATTATTATCACCATCTTTGGTATAAAGGTTCTCTACCCATGAGTAACCTAAGAAGCAGTCCCCTTTGAACAATCTCCTGGAAATCAAAGCAGACTACCTTCTCCAACATGGTGTCCCAGTTAATTTGACCTGGAACGTACCTAATGAACTGTTCAGCACCCCAAGGCCAGTCTCAGGTCAAGGACGCTCGAGGCAAATCATGGTGGCTAGGAAGTCCAGTGATATAATGAGTTGTGAACTTCATATGACCAAGTGTTATCGCAAGATGTCTCCATCTCTGTTCTTTTTTTAACAACCACAATCTGACAGTCTTCAGATGTCAACACGTACTCCTCTCCTGTTTTCAAGCTGTCTGATCCGGCTTAAGACTACATTCTTTAAAAAGGTCGAAAAGAAGATGAAATATAGGCTGTTCTGCTTCTTTCGAGACCTCACCGGTAGAATTTGGCAGAAGAGATTCCTGAAAAGCCAACCAGGAAGGTGCCAAACCATGTTCTCGGCAGACAGACATTCTCAATTTGTAATAATAATAATAATAATCATCATCATCATCATCTGCCTATCCCAGGTCCCGGGTAAGGACTTGATAGGTAGACAAAATGCCAAATCCAGTCTGAACATCTAGCTGACTGTGCGATGATCCATCATAATAATAACAACAACAACAACAACAACAACAACAATAATAATAATAATAATAATGTAGAGAAAGTCATAGAAAATGATAAAATTAAACTGCTCTGGGACTTCAGAATTCAAATAGACAAGCACCTGCAACATAACACCCCAGACTTAACAATTGTCGATAAGAAAGACAAAAAAGTCTGGATAGTGGACGTGGCAGTGCCTGGAGACAGCAGAATAGACGAGGAAGAACTGGAGAAGATAACAAAATACAAAGACCTACAAATAGAAATAGAAAGACTGTGGCAAAGGCAAGCAAGGGTAGTACCAATAGTAATAGGCTCCTTGGGTGCAATCCCAAAACAACTGGAGCACCACTTGAACACCATTGGCATTGACAAATTCGCTATTAGTCAATTGCAAAAGGCGGCCTTACTAGGAACTGCTTCCATCCTGCGACAATATCTGTAATACCATCAAACATCCACATCTGCCTATCCCAGGTCCTGGGTAAGGACTCGATAGGTAGACAAAATGCCAAGTCCAGTCTGAACATCTGGCTGACTGTGCGATGATCCATAATAATACTAATAAAGTTGGAAGAGGCCTTGGAGGTCATCTAGTCCAACCCCCTGCTCAGGCAGGAAACCCTATACCATTTCAGACAAACGGCTGTCCAGTCTGTTCTTAAAAACCTCCAGTGTTGGAGCATTCACTGCTTCTAGAGGCAGGTAGTTCCACTGGTTAATTGTTTTCACTGTCAGGAAGTTTCTCTTGAGTTCTAAGTTGCTTCTCTCCTTGATGAGTTTCCATCCGTTGCTTCTTGTCCTGCCTTCAGGGGCTTTGGAGAAGAGCTTGACTCCCTCTTCTTTGGGGCAGCCCCTGAGATATTGGAACACGGCTCATCCATTCTCTTCATTAAACTGTCATCTGGATGAATGTTGCAGACCAGAGGCCATCTTTACAATTGGCGAAACGCTTCCTGCCCATCCCAGGAAGTGGAACGTGATTGTCCCAATCTGACAGCTGTCAGAAGACTTCTTCTGGGCTAGGTTTTCTCCCTGCGTTCAAGCCGTGTTCAGTGTCATTTTTCTGAGATGGGTGGAAGCTTTAGGGAGGATTTGGAGACGACATCGAAATGGGCAGGATGGATCGTATTGAAGAAGGACATTCAGAATGATCTCGATAGGCTGGAGAACGTAGAACACTAGGGCTGGAAGGGACTTTGGAGGTCATCTAATCCAACTCCCTGCTCAAGCAGGAGATCCTATGCCATTTCAGACAAAGGGCTGTCTAGTCCAGTGTTTCTCAACCTTGACAATTTTAAGGCATGTGGACTTCAACTCCCAGAATTCCACAGCCAGCATTGCTGGCTGTGGAATTCTGGGAGTTGAAGTCCACATGCCTTAAAATTGTCAAGGTTGAGAAACACTGGTTCTAGTCTCTTCTTAAAAGCTTCTCATGATGTGTATAAGAGCAAAAAGTTACACAATAGAAGAGAATCTCTATAGCTCAGGGTTGAACTGGGGGGGTCCTTGGTGCTCTCTGAGCTTGCTTGTTTTCTTGCAGATGTTTCATTACCCTGTCTAGGTGTCATCATCAATGCTAGAAGGGAGAGGGATTTGTGGAGAGGAGGAGGAGGAGGAGGAGGAGGAGGAGGAGGACTGTGGGATCTTTGATGCTCTCTGAGCTTGGCTTTATTCTTGCAGACATTTCATGATCCAACTAGGTCACATCATCAGGGTTAGAAGGGAGTGGAGTTTGTGGGGAGGATGAAGGAGGGAGGAGAAAGAGGAGGGTTGAACTGGGGGGGGGTGTCCTTGGTGCTCTCTGAGCTTGCTTGTTTTTTGGCAGATGTTTTATTACTCAACTAGGTGTCATCGTCAATGCTAGAAGGGAGTGGGGGGCGTAGAGAGGAGGAGGAGGAGGAGGAAGAAGAAGAAGAAGAGGAAGAAGAAGAGGAAGAGGAAGAAGAAGAAGAAGAAGAAGAAGAAGAAGAAGAAGAAGAAGAAGAAGAAGAAGAAGAAGAAAAAAAACAACAAAAACTGGGATCTTTGATGCTCTCTCAATGCTAGAAAGGAGAGGGATTTGTGGAGAGGAGGAGGAGGAGGAAGAAAACTGTGGGATCTTTGATGCTCTCTGAGCTTGGCTGTATTCTTGCAGACATTTCATGGTCCAACTAGGTCACATCATCAGGTTAGAAGGGAATGGGGTTTGTGGGGTGGATGAAGGACGGAGGAGAAAGAGGAGGAGGAGGGTTGAACTGGGGGGGGGTCCTTGGTGCTCTCTGAGCTTGCTTGTTTTTTGGCAGATGTTTCATTGTCCAACTAGGTGTCATCATCAATGCTAGAAGGGAGTGAAGTTTTTGGAGAGGAGGAAGGAGTGAGGAAGGAGGAGGAGGACATTTCCTGACCCCACTAGGTAACATCATCAGTGCTAGAAGGGAGTTGGCTCTTTTTTGACACAATTTAGATGGTTAAAACATAAATACAAAGCAATATATAGAAAAAGAAGTAAGAAAGAAAAGGGGAAAAGGTGTTGAAAACAAGAAAGAACAGGAGCTTCCGGTACGCAGCGGCGTGATGGCGGCTACTTTGTAGCCGTCCAGCTGGGAAGGTGTCAGATCCGCGGAGCACAGCGCGCATCAGCTGGCCCGCGGCTCGGAATCCCCTTCCCGGGCAAAGGGAAGGGGTAGAGAACGCAGGAGTAGAGGTAAAACCTCTGAACCCCCTCTGGATTTTTTCCTTGAGGGGGTGGAAGGAGCGTTCCCTCGGAGCTCCTGCCTATCTCTGCCTCCCAGCTGTTTTTGCTTCTTCGGAAGCAAAAGGAATCGCCGCTTCTATCTCCGCGGTTAAAGAGTCTCGGTGAGTAACTTTTGAAGCGGACAGAGCGGTTTAAAGGATTTCTTTTTATAGTTTAGTATTTTATTTTCCTTTTCTAGTTAGTTTTGGTTGTTTCTCCTTTGTTCTTTTTTGCTGGCACGGAGAAAGAAATTAAGATGGCGTTTTGAAAGTGTTCGGCTTTTTTTTTGCTTTTTTTTTCTTTTGTCTCTTTGTTCTTATTTTTTTGGAAGGTATTGGACTTAAATGATTGGTTTTGACTTTTTTTTTTTTAAGTTTTGGACTTTTACTTTGATTTTTTTTTTCTCTTTTGGAATTCTAAGGATTATAATATCTTTGTTTTTTTTTTTTAATTCTTATTTCCCTTTTCCCTTTTTTTGGGAAGAAGGGAAGAGAGAACTTTGCTTTTAAAAAATGGCTTCAAAGAGACAACCGCCTTCTATATTATCTAAGGTGGTTTCCTCTCCCACAACTTTAACTGTACAACAACAACAACAACTTAAACCTGTACCACCGACACAGCCTCCACCCTCCCCTCCTTTGCCAGGCCTGTCTGCACAAGAGATTAAAGACATAATGGGAAATGCTGTATCCCAAATTAGAGATGAAATGAAGCAGCTTGTTGTACAGATTAAATCTGAAAGTAAAGAGGAAATGAAGGAAATGAGGGAGTTATTAGAGGACAATAATACTATTTTGAGGCAAGACATAGTTACAGCCTTATCAGGTCTGGCTTCTGTGGTGGCAAAGCTGGACTCGAGAGTGGAGGAAGTCGCAGACAAAGTTGATTTTTTTTGAGGATAAATTTCAAGATATGGAAAGGAAGATGGAGATTTCACAAGAGGATATCCTTATGTCCCAGTATAGAGAAATGGAACACGCCCTGAGAATCAGGGGTCTGAAGGAGGACATGAATCAAGATCTGACAGAGATGGTGCTTAGTGACTTAGCTGTTGCTCTGAATATGGATAAAGAGGAATTACGCAGAGAAGTGGAAAAAATTTACAGAGTTAATTCTTGGATTGCGAAGCAGAAGAATTTGCCTAGAGATGTGGTGATTTATTTTACAAAGAAGTCTCTGCGTAATGAAATCATACAAGCTTTTTATAATAAGAGATTCCAGATTGCGGCCCAAGATGTTATTATCTTAAAGGAAATCCCATCTAAAATTTTAAGAAGCAGGAAAGATTTCGCTTTCTTAACCAATGAGCTTAAAGCTAGATTGATGCCATTCAGATGGGAGATCCCGATGGGTATCGCTCTGAGCCATGCGGGGATGCATTACAGGTTGAATACGGTTGCTAAAGCTAAAGAGTTTTATAACACGGTCCTGGGTGCAGGCTCAGCTTCATTTGTTCAGAAACCCTCGAGTGGTAAAGAGTTGGAACAGCAATCTGAAGCATTAGGTCTGATCTCTGCTGGGAAGTCCCAAGTTGAATGGCAACGTCAAATAGAGGTTAAAGAGCAGAGGATGTCCCGTGCAGCACATAGACGTAAAGAAAAGGAGCAACAAAAGAAAGAAATTAAAGATTCTTCTTCGGAAAGCGCCTCATTGCTGGTGGGAGGAGCAAGACCCAAGAGTTCTGCAACATATACAGCAATGGCAGATCTCCAGGCAGTCTTCTCCAGGCTCCTGGTCAAGGGAGATGGCAAAGTTTCTGACCTGGAATGCTAACGGTCTTAATTCCCCTCAGAAAAGAAAGAAAATCTTTCACTATTTAAAGCAACACAATAATGATGTTATCTGCTTACAGGAAACTCATATTTTACTCAAAGATCAAAAATATTTAGTTAACGCCCGTCTGGGATCTCATTTTGTATCTCCTGCTCCTGGGAAAAAGGGGGGAGTGGTTATTTATGTTAAGCAAAATTTACCAGCTTGTCTGGTAGAATCAGATCCCCAAGGAAGATATGTAATGATTGAACTTGGTTTATATGGTAAGAAAATACTTATAGTGGGACTTTATGCGCCAAACCAGCAACAGGAACAATTTTACAGACTGTTACATCAGAAAATAACTTCGCTGGATTATAGATCCGTGATATTAATGGGTGACTGGAATGGTGTCTTAGATATACAAAGGGACAAGAAAGGTTCTTCTCCTCTTTTTAAACAGGCCAAATTACCTAAAGCCTTTTTTGATATGAAAGAGGACTGGGAATTAAGGGACTATTGGCGGGAACGTAACAAAGAGGAGAGAGACTTTACTTTCTTCTCAGATAGACATCAATCTTTTTCAAGAATTGATTTCTTTTTGATTACAACGGATTTATATAATAGAGTAAAGAATGTAAAGATTTTTCTAGGTCGCTGACGGATCATAGTCCAGTTTGGATGGAATTGATTCAAGAAAAAGAGGAGAGAAGATCCTGGAGGGTGAATGAGAACTTATTCAGACAAGAAAAGAATGTTCAAAAGTTAAAGGAGTGTTTAAAGGATTATTTTGCTTTGAATATGTATAAGGGGACCTCAATGTCAATGGTATGGGATGCAGGTAAAGCATTTATGCGTGGGATCTTGATAAAAATGAATAACTTTCATAGACAAAAGCAGACTCAGAAACGTAAAGAATTGGAAGACGAGATTAAATTAAAAGAAAAGTCTTTGATTTTAACTCCTTCAGATGAAAGGATTAAAGAATCTATAAAGTTGCTAAGAACACAATTTAATATGTTGAGGACCAGAAACATGAAATTAATGGCTTAATTACCAAGGAGGAAATTGCGATAGCAATTAAACAATTGAAATCAGGGAAAGCACCAGGTACGGATGGGTTGACATCTGTTTATTACAAAACTTTAATGGAAGAGATGATTCAACCATTAGGTGATCTTTTTAATAATATCTTACAGGGTTCAGAGATTCCTCCTTCATGGCGCAGTGCTTTTATATCCTTGATTCCAAAAGAGGATCAAGACCTTACTTTACCAAAGAATTATAGACCTATATCTCTCTTAAATGTTGACTACAAGATATTTGCAAAAATTTTAGCTAATAGGCTCATGAGGGTGGTGCATCATTTGGTACATAAGGACCAATCTGGTTTTATAACTGGTAGGTATATGAAAAACAATGTTAGACAAATTATTAATTTATTAGAATATTTAGATAAGAATAACCAAGTTTCTGCAGGACTGATATTTTTAGATGCTGAAAAAGCTTTTGATCAATTGAATTGGTATTTTATGTTAAGAGCAATTGAAGAGATGAATTTTGGTGAAAAGATATTACAAGCTTTTACGGCAATATACCAAAAACAAACGGCACAACTTATTGTTAATGGAGGTTTGTCAGAGGTTTTTACAATAGAGAAAGGGACTAGACAGGGATGTCCATTATCACCGTTGTTGTTTGTTTTAACATTGGAAATTTTGTTGACTAAAATTCGAGAGTCGCAGGAAATAAACGGAATAGAAGTTAACAAAAAAGAATATAAGTTAAGAGCTTTTGCAGATGACTTGGTGGTTACTTTGTCGCAACCTACTTATTCTGTAGTAAAGTTATTACAGTTGATTTATCAATATGGTTTGGTTTCGGGTTTTAAGATTAATGTTAATAAGACTAAAATCCTACCTTAAAATATGACTATTCGGGAAAAGCAGATTTTGGTTAACTTGACTGGTTTTGAAATTGTTAATAAGGTAAAATATTTGGGGGTGATTTTATCTGTTTCTAATGCAAAATTGTTTAAGAATAACTATGAAAGGTTGTGGGTTAGAGTACAGAAAGACTTGAGGAACTGGGAGAAGTTGCAATTATCTCTCATGGGAAGAATTGCAGTGATTAAAATGAATGTTCTACCCAAGTTTCTTTTTCTGTTTCAAATGTTACCGATTTTGAAGAATGAGATTAATTTAAGGGAATGGCAGAAAGGTATTAATAAATTTATTTGGGCAGGGAAAAAGCCAAGGGTAAAGTTTAAAATCATGCAAGACTCCCGTGAGAGAGGTGGACTCAAGGTACCGAATTTGAAATTATACTATGATGCGGTGGTCTTAACATTAATTAGCGATTGGGTAAATTTAACAAATTTGGAGATACTCCATCTGGAGGGATGGGATTTACTTTTTGGTTGGCATGCCTATTTAATATTCAATAAGAAGGTGGATCGGGTTTTTAAATCTCATATTATAAGAATCTCTTTACTTAGGGTTTGGAGAAAATATTATAAGAGTGACTTTAAAATACCATTATGGGCTATACCTTGGCATGCGATAGAGGGGATAAAAAGAGGTATTAGAATGGATACGGTGTCTTATACACAGTTACTCAGATGGGATGGACAAAACTGGCAGTTAAAACTATTGGAAGAGTTAGTATATGAAAATATTACTTACTCTTGGTTTCAATATAGACAATTAGCAGATAGATGGAAGATGGATCGTAAGGTGGGTTTTCTCAGAGAAGATGAAAATCTTATTAAGCAAGTAAAGGACCAAAGACAAAGTCATATTAAGAGAATTTATGGGGTTCTAGTGGAATTGGATTCAGAAACAGAATTAATCAAAGATTGTATGATTAAATGGGTGCAGAATTTTGGTGAACCAGTTCTACTGGATACCTGGGAAACTATTTGGGTGAGAAATGTTAAATTTACACAAGCACAGAATCTAAGGGAGAATTTTTATAAAATGTTTTATAGATGGCACCTTGATCCACAAAAAATGTCTCTTATGTACCCTGACCTACAGCCTAAATGTTGGAGATGTGGTTGTTTGGATGCCACCTACTATCATATTTGGTGGTCGTGCAGAAATATAAAAGCTTTTTGGATTAAGATATGGTGGAATATTCAGAGAATTTTTAGAAAGAGGGTAAAATTTACTCCACAATTATTTTTGTTAGGTATAGTTACCGATTGTGATGCAAAGGAGGTTATATTGATGTTGAACTTGATTACAGCCGCAAGGCTGTTAGTAGGACAATATTGGAAGAAGGAATCTTTGCCTACTTTGCAGGAATGGTTTCTTAAAGTATCTTATCTGGCGGAAATGGCAAAGATTTCGACTTTCCTAAAAGAACAATCGCAAGAGAAATTTCTTGCTGTTTGGGATAAATGGATAAAGTTTATACAATTTAAATTGGATATAAAAAATATCATTTAGCTTTTTTATAACTCATATATATATATATATATATATATATATATATATATATATATATATATATATATATATATATATATATATATATATATATTAGTGTTACACTCTTTTTTTTATATAATTTTTTTAACTTTTTTAATTAAGCCTATATTCTGCTCTGGGAAGCTCCGGGGGGGGGAGGGAGTGGGTGTTTTGGGGAAGGGTTGTTTTGTTTTGCTTTGTTTTGTTTTGTTTTGTTTTTCTTTTTTATGCTGTTGTTGTATTGTTATTTTTTTTGTCTTTCTGTAAAAATTTATAAAAATTTTCAATAAAAAAAAAAAAGAAAACAAGAAAGAACAAAGAGAAAGAAAAACACCAGAAAAAAAAATAGTTAAAGAAGCAACATCTACTTTTCTTTATACTAGTTACAAACATAAATAGAAGTTTGGAAGCAAACGCCGTCGGTCCTAATACATCATGTTGCCGATGCCGTCTCTTCACTCAGCTTTGGCAATTATTCCTCGCAGGGTGAAATCAGACGGAATGCCACACCGTTCCCGGCTGTACCAGTCAGGAA
Source organism: Crotalus adamanteus (assembly GCA_039797435.1). Classification (NCBI taxonomy): domain Eukaryota; kingdom Metazoa; phylum Chordata; class Lepidosauria; order Squamata; family Viperidae; genus Crotalus; species Crotalus adamanteus. The sequence continues at coordinate 4,184,747 of CM077920.1, read as the reverse complement.
GCTGAAATGGAAGTTATTCTCATTACTGACAGTTCAAAGAGGGCAACTTCAAAAAGCGGTAGCTTTGGCTGACATGTCCATCAGAGGTTTGCCGACCAAGAGTTTTCCTACGTGACACTTTGCAAACCGAATGTCCCTCCCGGATCAGTGTTTACAGCTCCAGTGATAGAGCAGCTACCTTACATCTCCAACATAACCTTGGTCACAGCATGTCCACTCGGCAAATGGAGGTCATTTTTGGAGCTTCCGCTCAAAGATGCAACTCCCGGCGAGAAAACAGCAGTGTGCGCAATTTTTGTTGAACGCACCAGATTCTGGAAAAGTGAAGAATCTCAGCAGGTTAGTCTGAAAGCTGCTATTTTATAGCCATTTGCATTACCCATCCGGATGCATTTTTTTAAAAAAAAAAATATGGAAAAAAAGCAACTTGCTGAGATGGCTCCAGATGACATATCATTTTTGTTTTTCTGCTGGGATTCAAACCTTCGATAGCGTGGAAGGCAGAAATTCTGTCTGATCCTGTTGCTGGCAAGAACTGTCATCCTGCTTTGTCATTCTGGCCCCGACTCAAGTATTCATTGCTCAAAATAACGGTGATTCAGCCTCTGGATGGGTGGAGAGGACACTGCCGGAGCTAGGCTGCAGTGTTCCATCTGCCGCCTTGTAAAAAATGAAGATATCGAAAATGCGGGGATTAAAAAAAAATATTGGAAAGGAGATCTATCGCTCCTTGAAGAATGGCGTCTTCCTAATTAAGAGATGACTCACACACCCAGGATAAAAGTGAGCACGTTCCTTTGCCAGTGGCTCCCATCTGATGCTTAGGAATGGGTGACTAATTCATCCCACCCCAAAACTCAGCTAAATACGTGAAAGTCCGCTTATAAATATCTCAGAGAATCTGAAATGCTGAATTCCAGACTTTTCAAACGTTTGCAATGGGCTTTGCAATTTTATGTGTGTGTGTGTGTGTGTGTGTGTATATACAACATATCTCTATCTCTATCTCTATCTATCTATCTATCTATCTATCTATCTATCTATCTATCTATCTATCTACCTATCTATCTATCTATTTATCTCTATCTCTATCTCTATCTTTATGCAGGGCTTTTTTTGTCATAGAATGCCTAGAACGGAGTTCCGGCATCTTTTTTGGATGGAACCTTGTAGGGTAGGCAAGGCGGGTTGTATGACATGTGTGAGTTCCGGCACCTTTTTTTTTTTTTTTAGAAAAACTCTCTCTCTTTCTCTCTCTCTCTCTCTCTCTCTCTCTTCCCGGAGATCGAAGATTGCATCATTGAACAAATATATATATATATATATATATATATATATATATATATATATATGTCTCTATTGCTGCTCAAAGCACGAAGCTGAAAACACCAGCCTGAAGATGACGAATGGAACTTCGTCAAAACGTCGCCAAGACACTTCCAGTTTTACGCGGGAGAAAACACGAACAACCAAAGACCTACATACAAATACCCGCGAAAACCTCAGAAAACATATGTCTCTATCTATCTGTCTGTCTGTCTGTCTGTCTGTCTGTCTGTCTGTCTCTCTCTCTCTCTCTCTCTCTCTCTCTCTCTCTCTCTGTGTGTGTGTCTCTATCTATCTATCTATCTATCTATCTATCTATCTATCTATCTATCTATCTATCTATCTATCTATCTACCTATCTATCTATCTAGGGAAAGGAGGCAGTCCCTTCATATTGATAATCCAGACCAAACCTATGGCAACAAATGATACTTTAGTATTATTTTTTTTTGTCTGATACTTTTCATAATCACCACAGTTATGATTTTGGCTGTAAAAGAAGATGGCAGAATTGGCATTCTTAGTGTGGATGGATGTTTTTTGTTTTTTTGTTTTAAAAAGAGGAACTTGTTGTCTTTAATAAAAAACTGTGGGAATTCTAGGATGTGGCTAAGCTAAAACTTTCCCTCTCTTCTCCATCCAGTTCAGGATGGGGCAGTCTCTTATCCTGGACCCTTTTCTGCAGTGTCCTCTCCCCTCCTTGGGAATCCCTTCATGAGTTGCATGCTCCGTCACACCATCTGAGACTAGGTCTCATATAAACATCCATGATTTGATGTGCGGCTATTTTTTTTTTTTTTTGACTTCACTGTTGAATTGTGTAGTGGGAAGAAAAGAAACCAGCTGCAAAAGTTGGCTTCAAAAGCAGCTGTTGGCAAAAAAAAAAAAAAAAAAAAAAAAACTGAAGCTCTCAGCTCAAGTCCTTTCAACCAAAACCAAGCAAACAGCCGCAGGACTTTTGCTTTGATGGACCAACTCACTGTAACGTGGGGATGATCTAAGCATTTGGCTTCGCAGGGATGTCTCTAAGGCAGTGTTTCTCAACCTTGACAATTTTAAGGCATGTGGACTTCAACTCCCAGAATTCCACAGCCAGCAATGCTGGCTGTGGAATTCTGGGAGTTGAAGTCCACATGCCTTAAAATTGTCAAGGTTGAGAAACACTGCTCTAAGGCCTCTGGAAGTTCTTAAAAAGTACTTGTAAAAGCAGATTCCATTGTTCAAAAGCCAGGAATCTCTGCCTCATGTTTTCAGGCATTTGAAAAAAAAAATCATTAAAACCCTTAATCACAAAACATATTCTTCTAAGTGAATTTGTTTATTCGTCATAGTCTGAGAGAAAAGGATATGTTTTGTCATCCCATCCTTTTAAATCTTGCCCAATAACATCAGTTCTGAACCTTGTTTTTTTTTCTTTTGCCAATACAGCTAGAATACCTTCAAAGGAACAGACTTCAAACTGTATCAGCCATTTTTGCCCGTCATTGATGGAAAGTTAAGGGTTGCTATGAGAGAAAGCAGAACAGTGTAGGGAACGAGAAACAATGCACATTGCAAGGAGTGTTCTCTTTGTGTGTGGGGGGAAAAAAACATAGGTTCAGAAAGATTTAGGGGCTACCACAAAGAAGAGGGTGTCAAACTATTATCCAAAGCACCAGAGGACAAGACAAGAAACAATGGTTAGAAACTGACCCAACAGAGAAGTAACCTGGAATTAAGGAGAATTCCTAACAGTGAGGACAATTAACCAGTGGAACCGCTGGCCTCCAGAAATCATGGGTGCTCCATCAACTGGAGATTTTTAAGGAGAGACTAGACAGTCACATGTCTGAGATGGTATAGGTTCTCCTGCTTGAGCAAGGGGCTGGACTAGAAGACCTCCAAGGTCCCTTCCAGCTTCTATTCTATTCTATTCTATTCTATTCTATTCTATTCTATTCTATTCTATTCTATTCTATTCTATTCTATCCTATTCTATATTTTATATTCTATATTCTATATTCTATATTTCATTCGATTCCACTCCATTCCATATTTTCTATTCTATTCTATTCTATTCTATTCTATTCTATTCTATTCTATTCTATTCTATTCTATTCTATTCTATTCTATTCTATTCTATTCTATTGAATCATAAGGCTGGAAGGGACCTTGGGGGTCTTCTATGCCAAATCCCTGCCCACGGCTGGACTTCATACTTTATACCATCTCAGACAAATGCTTGTCCAATCTTTTTCTTGAAAACCACCAACAATGGAGCTTCCACTTGACACCATGGTATTTCCTGATATGGACCTACACTTTAAATGTGTGGAAAGCACAAAGAGCAGTTTTATATGGAAAGTGGGAGGATGGGGGGGGGGAGAGGAGGGAAACAGAGACACATGGTTTCATCTAAGATCTGATGGCCATGTACTTGCTGTATTCTGCTAAAGGCAAGCTATTCTGAAGTATTAATACCATTTTACAATGCCTTGGTAAGGCCACGCTTGGAATACTGCTTCCAGTTTTGGTCACCACAATGTAAAAAAGATGTTGAGACTCTAGAAAGAGTGCAGAGAAGAGCATCAAAGAGGATCAGGGGACTGGAGGCTAAAACATATAAGGAACGGTTGCTGGAATTGGGTATGTCTAGTTTAACAAAGAGAAGGACGAGGAGGGAAATGATAGCAGCCTTCCAATATCTCAGGGTCTGCCCCAAAGAAGAGGGAGTCAAGCTATTCTCCAAAGTACCTGAAGGCAGGACAAGAAGTAATGGATGGAAACTAATCAAGGAGACAAGCAACCTAGAACTAAGGAGAAACTTCCTGACAGTCAGAACAATTAACCAGTGGAACAACCTGCCTCCAGAAGTGGTGAATGCTCCAACACTGGAGGTTTTTAAGAAGAGACTGGACAGCCATTTGTCCGAAATGGTATAGGGTTTCTTGCCTGAGCAGGGGGTTGGATTAGATGACCTCCAAGGTCCCTTCCAACTTTCTTATTATTATTAAGTCCCAGTTTTGCACACTTTCCCCCAGAGTTTTGTCGCCAGCCTCTTGGCTGGTGGTCTTCAGCTCTCTTTCCTTGCTTCCTACAACTCTCAGGCGAACAATTTTAAGCCTTTCTTTCCGCCCACGGGCTTTTTTTTTTCCCTTCCCTCCCTCTGCGGATCATTTTAAAGAAGAAGCATCTGACCCAGGTTCTTTGAGGCGACGCTTGGCATGGAAAGGCAATTTTCTCCCTTCCCCACCCCACCCCTTGACTCGTTCTCCACTTTCTGAAAGGAATCAAGAATTGACCTAATCAACCTCTCCTTGCTTCCCTCCCTCCCTCTCCGTTTCCCTTATTCAACCCTTCGCACAAGACCGCACTGTTCGTAGACCTCAAATGGACCCAGAGCTATTGGCATCTCCTGTTCCTGCCTGAAAGGAACCAACAGAGACGCTTTTGTACGCAGCCAAAGGCGAAGTGTTATGTTCTCCTGGCTGCTTTCCTTCGCCACCAGAGGCAAGCTCGCCTGACCAATAACCAGCCAAGACACAGTTAAGACGTCCTTGTTTCATTGAATTGCAATAAGCGCTGGGGAGGGGGGGAGAGAAGCTATCAAAGCTTGGTTCTCTCCAAAGTTTATCATCTCAAATCAACATCTTTATATGTCTCTTGCACCCGGCTGTATATGTCCCTCCTCATTCCCCATTGGCTGAGGTACTATGACAGTGGTTCTCAACCTGTGGGTCGGGACCCCATTTGGGGTCGAACGACCATTTCACGGGGGTCACCAAACAACGCAGTCCGCCATTTCCCCCCCCCTTTTCCTTAGCTGTGCTACTCCCTTTTATTCTATTGGCTTTTGAAAGCCAATAGAAGAGACTCTCTTGAATAGAGTCTAATTCTATTGGCTTTCAAAAGCCAATAGGAATTGTCCAGGCTGTCTCTGCCCTGCTGAGCCCACCAAAAGTCCCATTCTGCAAACGGTGCTGCACCGGTTGAGTAGTCCTCGACTTATGACCGGTTGAGTAGTCCTCGACTTACGACCGGTTGGGGGTCGCGGCATTAAAAAGGTTGAGAACCACTGTACTATGAGGTTGCACTCTTTTGGACCGCCTTCTCCATATTTCCTGCTACCCTGCTCGTTTATACTCAATTATATATTGCAAGTGCATTATAATTAGCAGATAACGCAGGCGAGGTGTGTCAACTAATATACAACAGTCTATTGAGCATGCTTCGTTGCCTGTTTTGAGTTTTGGGATATTTTACGGCTTCTTAGAACAATGGATTTTTTCCCATTATTCAGATTTAGTCTCGCCTTTCCTGATATCCAGTCTGAACTGGCTTTCCTGCTGAGTGAGGTATTTCCTCTTACCGCTGTTTTTCAGCTTGTATTCTTCCATTTCCTACGCCGAAAACCCAGTTAATTTTATCCTAGGTGTCTATCCTTCCTTTGTGCTACCATTTCCTTGCTCCCATATATTGTAGTTTCTTTGGCAAGCTTGTTTTTCTACCAGTAAGTTTCCACTGCCCAGCAGATTCAAATTTATTTTTTTTTTCTTAAAATATTAAATTTTTGAAGACCTTTAATTTATTCCAATAACAACAACAACAATAATACTAATAATAATAATTGTAAGGGACCTTGGAGGTCATCTAGTCCAACCCCGGGTCAGGCAGGAAACCTTATACCAGGCATGTCAAACTCACGACATCACGTGACGTTGTGCAACATATCGGAGCTTTTTCACCAATGCCGGCAATAGGGTGGGTGTGGCTTCCCCATGATGCGTCCGGCCCGTGGGCTGGCAATTTGACACCCCTGCCCTATACCATTTCAGACAAATGGCTGTCCAGTCTCTTCTTAAGAATTTCCAGTGTTGGAGAATTCACCACTTCTAGAGGCAGGTTGTTCCACTGGTTAATTGTTCTAACTGTCAGGAAGCTTCTCCTTAGTTCTAGGTTGCTTCTCTCTTTGGTTAGTTTCCATCCGTTGCTTCTTGTCCTGCCTTCAGGCGCTTTGGAGAATAGCTTGACTCCCTCTTCTTTGGGGCAGCCCCTGAGATACTGAGAGACTGCTATCATGTCCTCCCTGGTCCTTCTCTTCATTAAACTAGACATCCCCAATTCCATCAACCGTTCCTTATAAAAATATAAAAATTATCTATACCGTCCCCCTGGCACTTTCCTTCTTGGTGCAAATTACTTTGGGAAGTTGGAAAAATTTCCCTTAAAAGCTGAGGCTGGAGTGGAGAGGGAGTGTGTGTCAAGTAATCTAATCTGATTTCTGTTTTGCTTTCCTCCTTTAAGGAGAAGAAGCTGGTAGCTAAACATTCACAGCTGGTGCTTTGCAAAGGGAGAACTTCCCACTCCCCTTTCAGACCTGCATCAGGGGCTTGGTTGGGTTCCGTTGCCATGACAGCCTGCGGACATCACCCGAAGCATCAGCAAATGCTGCGGTCTGATTGGTCCAAAGTCTGTCACTTTCTTTGCTTTCTTCTCCCCCCCCCTCTGATCCCCCCCCCATCTACTTAAGACTTCCTCCAGGCCTTCACTTACAAGGCAAAGGAGAATTGGCTTAATTGGTCAGAAAGGAGATTTGCTACCTATGGACTCCTCTCCTAGAAACCCATTAACTGATCAGCTCCTTTTCCTCTCCAAACCACCCCATGGTCCAAATAATTGATAACAGAATAACAGAGCTGGAAGGGACCTTGGAGATCATCTAGCCGAACCCCCTGCACCAGCAGGAGATCCTATACCATTTCTGACAAATGGCTGTCCAGTCTCTTCTTAAAAACCTCCAGTGTTGGAGCATTCACCACTTCTGGAGGCAGGTTGTTCCACTGGTTAATTGTTATAACTGTCAGGAAGTTTCTCCTTAATTCCAAGTTGCTTCTCTCCTTGATTAGTTTCCATCCGTTGTTTCTTGTCCTGCCTTCAGGCGCTTTGGAGAATAGCTTGACTCCCTTCTTCTGTATAGGGTTTCCTGTCTGAGCAGGTAGTTGACATCCAAGGTCCCTTCCACCATCACCACCACCACCACCACCACCACCACCACCACCATCATCATTATTCATCATCGCATAGTCAGCCAGATTTTCAGATTGGATTTGGCATTTTTGTCTACCTATCGAGTCCTTTCCAAGGACCTGGGATAGGCAGATGTGGATGTTTGATGGTATCACAGATATCGTCGCAGGATGGAAGCAGTTCCTAGTAAGGCTGCCTTTTGCAATTGACTAATAGCGGATTTGTCAATGCTGATGATGGTGTTCCAGTAGTGCTCCAGTTGTTTTGGGATTGCACCCAAGGCACCTATGACTATTGGTACTACCCTTGCTTGCTTTTGCCACAGTCTTTCTATTTCTATTTGTAGGTCTTTGTATTTTGTTATCTTCTCCAGTTGTTTCTCGTCTGTTCTGCTGTCTCCAGGCACTGCCACGTCCACTATCCAGACGTTTTTGTCTTTCTCATCGACAATTGTTAAGTCTGGGGTGTTATGTTGCAGGTGCTTGTCTGTTTGAATTCTGAAGTCCCAGCGCAGTTTAATTTTATCATTTTCTATGACTTTCTCTATGTTATGATCCCACCAGTTCTTGCTTACAGGCAAATGATATTTTGTGCAGATCTTCCAAGGCACCATTGTTGCTATTTTGTCGTGCCGCTGCTTGTAGTTAGTCTGTGCGATCTTCTTGCAGCAGCTTACCAGGTGGTCCACTGTTTCTTCGGCTTCTTTGCATAGGCGGCACTTACTGTCTGTTGCTGTCTTCTCAATTTTGACTTTGTATGCATTTGTCCTTAAGGCTTGGTCTTGTGCAGCCAGAATTAGTCTATTATTATTATTATTGATCATCACACAGTCAGCCAGATGTTCAGATTGGATTTGGCATTTTGTCTACCTATCGAGTCCTTACCCAGGACCTGGGATAGGCAGATGTGGATGTTTGATGGTATTACAGATATCGTCGCAGGATGGAAGCAGTTCCTAGTAAGGCCGCTTTTTGCAATTGACTAATAGCGAATTTGTCAATGCCAATGGTGTTCAAGTGGTGCTCCAGTTGTTTTGGGATTGCACCCAAGGTGCCTATGACTATTGGTACTACCCTTGCTTGCTTTTGCCACAGTCTTTCTATTTCTATTTGTAGGTCTTTGTATTTTGTTATCTTTTCAATTCTTTCTCGTCTATTCGCTGTCTCCAGGCACTGCCACATCCACTTTCCAGACTATGCTGTTGTTGTTGTTGTTGTTATTATTATTATTATTATTAGCAACCCCGACACTGATATTCCCTAAACTCCGCTGAAGATGTTACTCAGCCTTGTAAGAAAACATTCAGAAACTAACCCACAAGCTCGGAGAACGTCCATCCTCATCTTCCACCTGGGCTACAGATATTCACCACTATAGCATCCCCTACTTAATTTGATTGATTCTTAAATACATGAAGTCCGGTGTTTTGATACATGGAGCTCTGTGGTTTGTCCCAAATGAGTCTTAAGTACAGTGTGGCCCCTCTGTGATGACCATCACCAAAGTCATCATGCCTGTTTGTTCCATATGACAACTGGGATATAAAATGTGTGCGAATTCTGGCACGGCATTCTAGAGTTAAAATCGGAAGTACAACTGAATGGAGCTAATTGAAGCCAGCTGAACTTGAAAACACATAAAATAGGTTTGCAGAGAAGATAGAAAAGAATCGGAATTCGTTGAGGAATAGCAAATTGACCAGAATGAGAAGACAGGATGGGTTTTTAGTTTTTCTCCTCTATTTCTTTAGAGCTTCCCTGCAATTAACATCTCCTAGTGATGAAAATGATTAAAAGTTAATAATAAAAGCAATCTGTTAGAACAAAGTAAAGAGCTTATTCATTAAAAAGATGGTAGGGGTGTAGGAAAAACCAAAGAAGAAAAAGGAGGAGGAGGAGGAGGAGGGGGAGGAGGAAGAAGGAGAAGGAGAAGAAAAGTTTTCATCAGGTGCCTGAGAAAAAGCAACACAACATTTTTGTTGAGTTGAGCAGCAATTTCTTGCGATTGAGCAGGGGGCAGAGATCAGCATGCCAAAACAAAGGGGCAAATTCAGGCAAAAAGCTAAATATAATCTCATTTTATTAACATTTCCATGCAAGTCATAAGTATGTAATTAACCCGATGGCTCTCCAGGCGTGTGTTTCATTAATGCTTCCCTCTGTCGTTTTATTTTGAGGAAGAGGAACTTGAAGAAACAGCTCTGCTAGATCAGGCGGTGGTCAATGTTAGTTCAGCATGTTGTTTTTTTGGGTGGCCAATCTGATGCTTCGAAGACTGAGGGGAGTTCTGTCCATCTCCATTACGGCTTCTTTGGAAAAAGACACCCCCAGCTGGAATCTTTATCTTTCTTCCTCCCTTCCTTCCTTCCTTCTTTGTTTACTTATTTTTCCTTCCTTCCTTCCTTCCTTCCTTCCTTCCTTCCTTCCTTCCTTCCTTCCTTCCTTCCTTCCTTCCTTCCTTCCCTCCTTCCTTCCTTCCTTCCTTCCCTCCTTCCCCCTTCCTTCCTAACTTCCTTTTCAGCCTCGCTTACCTCCCTCCCCCCTCCCTCCCTCCCTTCCTTCCTTCCTTCCTTCCTTCCCTCCCTCCCTCCCTTCCTTCCTTTTCAGCCTCCCTTCCCTCCCTCCCTCCCTCTCTTCCTTCCTTCCTTCCTTTTCAGCCTCCCTTCCCTCCCTCCCTCCCTCCCTCCCTTCCTTCCTTCCTTCCTTCCTTTTCAGCCTCCCTTCCCTCCCTCTTTCCCTCCTTCCTTCCTTCCTTCCTCTTCTTTCCTTCCTTCCCTCCTTCCCCCTTCCTTCCTAACTTCCTTTTCAGCCTCGCTTACCTCCCTCCCTCCCTCCCTCCCTCCCTCCCTTCCTTCCTTCCTTCCTTCCTTCCTTCCTTCCTTCCTTCCTTCCTTTTCAGCCTCCCTTCCCTCCCTCCCTCCCTCCCTCCCTTCCTTCCTTCCTTTTCAGCCTCCCTTCCCTCCCTCCCTCCCTCCCTCCCTCCCTTCCTTCCTTCCTTTTCAGCCTCCCTTCCCTCCTCCCTCCCTCCCTCTCTTCCTTCCTTCCTTCCTTTTCAGCCTCCCTTCCCTCCCTCCCTCCCTTCCTTCCTTCCTTCCTTTTCAGCCTCCCTTCCCTCCCTCTTTCCCTCCTTCCTTCCTTCCTTCCTTCCTCTTCCTTCCTTCCTTCCCTCCTTCTCCCTTCCTTCCTACCTTCCTTTTCAGCCTCACTTACCTCCCTCCCTCCCTCCCTTCCTTCCTTCCCTCCCTCCCTCCCTCCCTCCCTTCCTTCCTTTTCAGCCTCCCTTCCCTCCCTCCCTCTCTTCCTTCCTTCCTTTTCAGCCTCCCTTCCCTCCCTCCCTCCCTCCCTCCCTCCCTTCCTTCCTTTTCAGCCTCCCTTCCCTCCCTCCCTCCTTCCTTCCTTCCTTCCTCTTCCTTCCTTCCCTCCTTCCCCCTTCCTTCCTAACTTCCTTTTCAGCCTCGCTTACCTCCCTCCCTCCCTCCCTTCCTTCCTTCCTCCCTTCCTTCCTTCCTTTTCAGCCTCCCTTCCCTCCCTCCCTCCCTCCCTCCCTCCCTCCCTTCCTTCCTTCCTTTTCAGCCTCCCTTCCCTCTCTCCCTCCCTCCCTCCCTTCCTTCCTTCCTTTTCAGCCTCCCTTCCCTCCCTCCCTCTCTTCCTTCCTTCCTTCCTTCCTTTTCAGCCTCCCTTCCCTCCCTCCCTCCCTTCCTTCCTTTTCAGCCTCCCTTCCCTCCCTCTTTCCCTCCTTCCTTCCTTCCTTCCTTCCTCTTCCTTCCTTCCCTCCTTCTCCCTTCCTTCCTACCTTCCTTTTCAGCCTCGCTTACCTCCCTCCCTCCCTCTCTCCCTTCCTTCCCTCCCTCCCTCCCTAATTTTTCCTTCCTCCCATCCTCCATCCCTCCTTATTTATCCTTCCTTCCTCCCCCTCCCCATTAGAAAAGACCTAGAAGGGATCCTGGAGGTCTTCTAGTCCAACCCTCTGCTCAAGCAGGAGATCCTATACCACCTCAGACAAGTGGCTGTCCAGTCTCTTCTTAAAAACCTCCAGTGATAAAGCACCCACAATTTCTGGAGGCAGCTTCTGTTCCACTGGTTAATTGTCCTCACTGTCAGGAAGTTTCTCCTTAATTCCAGGTTGCTTCTCTCTTTGATTTCCTTCCTTCCCTCCTTCTTTCCTTCCTTCCTTCCTTCCCTCCTTCTTTTCTTCCTTCCTTCCTTCCTTCTTTCCTTCCTTCCTTCCTTTCTTCCTTCCTCCCTCCCTCCCTCTGTTAATTTCTATTAGGTTTTTCTTCCTTATGTTTTAAAATTAAAAATAGATGAAAAAGGAACTAACAAAAGAAAAGGGAAAAAAAAAAAGAAAGGTAGAAAAATGACTGCAGACCCCAGGCCATAGTCCGCCAACATGTTTACATGTCCCTCCTTCATCCTTTCTTGAACAGATCCTCGGAGAGTTGAGGGACACCACCCCCTCTTCGCCAAGCTCAAAGGGGCCTGGATGGGAAGCCAGCCCTGACTTACAATTGGAGGTTATTTAACAGTCAATTAATGAGGATAAAAGGGAAAGGGTGAACGGCTTGGCAAGGCAACCAAGGCTGGGTATGGTCTCGCAGTGGTGGGAATGAATGGGAGATGGCCACACTGGGGGGAAATTGATTAGCAGAGGGACAAAGAGAGAGAGAGGGACACAGCCTCTCTTCCTAAGGAAAAGTTTTGTTCTTTCCTTGTTGCTTCTCCAGTAAAAGAATTTTTGTTTCGCTGCCCAGAAAACAGGCGCCAGCATTTAACATTTTTGAAGCATAATGCATCTGCAAGCTAATACAGGGAGAGAATTAATATATATATACATATATATATATTTTTGTTTTCTGAGGTTTTCACAGGTATTTGCATGTGGGTCTTTGGTTATTCGGGTTTTCTCCCGCGTAAAATTGGAAGTGTCTTGGCGACGTTTCGACGAAGTCCCATTCGTCATCTTCAGGCTGGTACTTTCAGCTTCGTGCTTTGAGCAGCAATGTGTGGTCTTAGCTGTTTCTTCCTTTTAACTGCCAGTGGGGGTATGAACTGATTGGGTGGGAGCTTGGCTGTGTTCTGATTGGGTGGAGGTGTGTTCTGAATGGTTAGGGGCTTGGCTGTGCTCTGATTGGCTGGGGGAGTGTTCTGATTGGTTGTGCTCAGGTTAGTCTGAGTTGCCGAGGGGTTTAAGATTTTGGGCTGCCTTGCTATTTTCTGGCTTCGTGTTCGTGGTCGTGCCTCCTCTTCATGGAAGGTGTCAGTTTGCTTCATGTATGGATTGGAGGGGTTTAAAATGGCTAATGATGCAGCTGTGGTCTGGTTTGTGGTCGTGCCTCGTCATCGGTGTGGCTTTGGGTTTGTTTTTGCGTGGATGTGTGGTGGTGACATCCTGTGTGGTTTTTGTGAGTGTGGGTCTGGTATCATTTTTTGTGTTAGGGAGTCGTTTGTCAATAAGGGCGGGTTTCCAACTGGCTGGTAGGCGGGAGGTATCATCTCGCTTGTTCATGCTGTGTGGATGTTTTTCTATCTCGATGGCTTCTCTGATTATTCTGTTATTAAAATGTTCACTTTTGGCAATGGTTCTGGTATTTTTAAAGTCAATTTCATGTCCTGTGGCTTTAAGGTGTTGGACCAGGGAAGATGTTGGTTCCTCTTTTTTGACTTTAAAAATACCCCCACTGGCAGTTAAAAGGAAGAAACAGCTAAGACCACACATTGCTGCTCAAAGCACGAAGCTGAAAACACCAGCCTGAAGATGACGAATGGGACTTCGTCGAAACGTCGCCAAGACACTTCCAATTTTACGCGGGAGAAAACCCGAACAACCAAAGACCTACATACAAATACCCGCGAAAACCTCAGAAAACAAATATATATATATATTTCACGGGTATAGGTATGCAGGTCTTGGTGTATCTGGGTCTTTTCCCATGTAAGATTGAGAGTATCTTGGCGACGTTTCGACAAAAACTGACACCGGACCCAGAACAACACAGTACGCCACCACACCATTCACCCTCACCAGACCCAAACCCAAGCCCAAACCCATCCCTCAGACGAAATGCAACCACCATCCAGAAGCCAAACCATGACGACATCACCAGCTGCTGCATCTCCCTCCGACCCCCACACAAAGCAAACGGACACATGTCATGAACACAGAGCTAGACCGCAAACTCGGAGCCAAACCAAAGCCCGGTATGTTACATCACAGGCTTCTACTCTGGACATCACATCACAGAACTCAGGAGGCTACAACGCCAAAGCTCAGGATGTTACAACACAGCCAACCACCCAGGATGGTGCAACACAGAACTCAGGATATCGCTACACTAGATCTCAGGATGTCATCACACAACCCATCACCCAGGTCGTTACAACACAAAAGACTAATGGGCACACAGCCAGCACCTCAACTACTCAGGATGTTACGAAACAGCCAAACAATCCACAACAATAACTCCAACACAGCCAACCAATCTACCTACAGCAACTAAGCCAGCACTCCACACACACCCCACCAATATTTATAGAGAAACGGCAGCTCTGATCACAGTTTGCTCGCACAAGCACAAAGCCGAAGACCCCAGCCTGAAGATGACGAGTGGGACCTCGTCGAAACGTCGCCTTTGGAAAAGGTCTTCAACATTTTTTTGGCTTTGGAGGAAAAAATACTGCATTGGGGTAGATATGGAAATAGCACTGCTAACGTGTAAGTGATGAAAAAGAAAAAAAAGCCGAGAGGGGTCATTAGGGGGAATAGAGAAGCTAGGGAGGTCAGTCTGGATTTCTGGTTGGGAACTAGGGTTGACTCAAGCAATACCCACCAAAAGAAGAATGCATTTCTCCATGAAAGGTGTCCGGGGGTGTTTTTTTTCCTAACAATAGTCCAGAACAACATGGGACTTTAAAAACATACTTTGAAAATGATAGAAGGAAGTATTTGTAGCTCAGGATTCAACTGTGGGGTCCTTAGTGCCCTCTGAGCTGGGTTGTTTTCTTGCAGATGTTTCATGACCCAACTAGGTAACATCAATGCTAGAGGAGGGAGGAGGAGGAGGAGGAGGAGGAAGCCTGTGGAGTCCATGATGCTCTCCGAGCTTGGTTGTTTGCTTGCAGACCTTTCATGACCCAACTAGATAACATCATCAATGCTAGAAGGAGGGAGGAGGAGGAGGAGGAAGCCTGGGGAGTCCATGATGCTCTCCAAGCTTGGTTGTTTGCTTGCAGATCTTTCATGACCCAACTAGATAACATCATCAATGCTAGAAGGAGGGAGGAGGAGGAGGAGGAGGAGGAGGAGGAGGAAGAGAAGAAGGAGGACTGTGGGGTGCCTGGTGCTCTCTGAGCTTGGTGGTTTTCTTGCAGATGCTTCATGACCCAACTAGGTAACATCATCAATGCTAGAAGGAGGGAGGAGGAGGAGGAGGAGGAGGAGGAGGAGGAGGAGGAGGACTGTGGGGTGCTTGGTGCTCTCTGAGCTTGGTTGTTTACTTGCAGACATTTCATAATCTGACTAGGTAACTTCATCGGCCTGTGTGTGTAAAGGGTGTGTGTGTTTCCCTTTTCTAGAATCTTTCCTATTCGTCTTTCCAGAATCTGGCGTTAGCTTTCTCGGCAGCTTCTCCTTCCGTCCTTCCACAGCAGACCACAAATTTTTTTTTTGCGGTTCATTTTCTCTGAAGTTCCTTTTCATTAAAAAAGAAAAAAGAAAAAAACCCGCTGAAGGAAGGGCTCTTAGGAACAGCTTGTGAGTCACCCCATCATCACAGCAAAGGTTTTCTAATTGATTGCCTGTCTTGCTTTCCACCGATTAAACAATTAATTAGTCAATTAAAATAAATGTTAGACTTTTCAAAGCTGGCAAAGTTTTCAAGAGATTTTCAGGGAATTAGAGAGCTCTTCACGCCAAGAAAATGCAGAGATGTCAGTGACTTTCCAAAATCATCCATCCATCTTTCTTTCTTTCTTTCTTTCTTTCTTTCTTTCTTTCTTTCTTTCTTTCTTTCTTCTGTCTTTCTTTCTCTCTTTTTCTTTTACTCTGTATCTTTCTTTCTTTCTCTTTCTCTCTTTTTCTTTCTTTCTCTTTCTCTCTCTCTTTCTCTCTTTCTTTTTTCTTTCTTTCTCTCTCTCTCTCTTTCTTTCTCACTTTTTCTTTCTTTCCCACTTTCTCTCTCTTTCTTTCTTTCTCTCTCCCTCTCTCTCCCCCTTTCTCTCTCTCTCTTTTTTTCTTTTCTTTTTTCCTTTCTCTTTCTTTCATTCTTTCTTTCTCTTTCTCCCTCTCCCTTTCTCTCTCTCTCTCTATTTCTCTCTCTCTTTCTTTCTCACTCTTTCTCTCTCTCTTTCTCTTTCTTTCTAACTCTTTCTTTCTTTCTCCCCCTCTTCCTCTCTCTCTCCTTTTGAGGCAAATTTTCTTCTCCTCCTCCTCCCTTTCTTTCTTTCTCTCTCTCTCTCTCTCTCTCTCTTTCTCTGTCTCTCTTTCTCTCAAGGCAGCCTCTATAACTCTTTCTCCTCTTGTGTTAATACCCTCATAACAACAACCCTGTGAGGCAGGCTGGGCGAAGAGAATGTGATGGACTCCAAGTCTCCCAGAGAATTCTGGGTGATGCAGGTGAAACTCCCTCGAATCTTACCTCCAGTTCTTATGCCACTTTTTCAGAAAGATCCCCAAGGACTGGAACCGAGTCGGACGTGGGCTGAGAAAAGCAGGAAATGGCATGGCCCTGCAAATCTGTTTTTCAAAATCTGCATAAAAATGCTAATGAGGGTTCAGTCTATATTTCCTAAAATACTTCTCTTTGTATTTTCCCCTAATATATGCAACGTGGCAATCAGTCCTCCTGAATATAATGATAGTTAATCTCTGTTTCCTAACAGAGGTTTGCTTGACAGGCTCCAAATGTATTAAATATGGCAGTTGCCTTAATTTCCCTTTGTTTTAAACGTATCAACAATGGGTTTTTTTTTGTTGTTCCATTCATTTGTGTCTGATCCTATCAGACCGCTTGGGCGAGACCCTGCAGTTTTCTTGAGAAAGTTTATAAGAAGTGGTTTGCCATTGACTCCTTCCTAGGGCTGAGAGAGACTGGCTGGCACCAGGGATGCCCAGCTGGCTTCATGCCTAAGGAAGGTCCTAGAACTCACCGTCTCCAGGTTTTCTGATGTCTTCACAACATAAAACTGGCTGTCTTCAGGAGTGTAGTCCCTTTAATAGCTCAGTGGCCCTGCAGACAGGATTCTGCTTCTACTCCGGTAATTGAGTGGTTAGAATGCGGTATTGCAGGCTGACTCTGCCCACCGCCTGGAGTTTGATCCTGGCAGGGCTCGAGATTGACTCAGCCTTCCGTCCTTCTGAGGTTGGCAAAATGGGGACCCAGATTGTTGGGGGTGCAACAGGCTGACTCTGTAAACTGCTCAGTTAAAGCACTATAAGGTGGTATATAAGTGGTTATTCTATTTTTCTATTTCTATTTCTATTATTTCTATTTCTATTATATTCTATTTTACCATTATTCTATTCTATTCTATTCTATTCTATTCTATTCTATTCTATTCTACTCTACTCTACTCTACTCTACTCTACTCTATTCTATTCCTATTTCTATTTCTACTATATCCTATTTTACCATTATTCCTATTCTATTCTATTCTATTCTATTCTATTCTATTCTATTCTATTCTATTCTATTCTATTCTATTCTATTCTGCTCTGTTCTGTTCTGTTCTATTCTATTCTATTCTATTCTATTCTATTCTATTCTATTCTATTCTATTCTAATTCTATTCTATTCTATTCTACTCTATACTCTACTCTACTCTACTCTACTCTACTCTACTCTACTCTACTCTACTCTACTCTACTCTACTCTACTCTACTCTACTCTCTACTCTACTCTATATACTCTACTCTAAATATTACCCTAATCTACCCTACTGTCCTCCACTCTATTCCATTCAATCTATCTAACTCTGCTTTCCTACTTTCTCTTCTCTTCTCTTCTCTTCTCTTCTCCTCTTTTCTTTTCCTCTCCTCTTCTCTTCTCCTCCCCTCCCCCTCCTCTCCTTCCTCCCCTCTCCTCCCCTCCCTCTCCTCTCTTCCCCCTTCCCTCTCCTCTCCTTCTATTCTATTCTATTCTATTCTATTCTATTCTATTCTATTCTATTCTATTCTATTCTATTCTTAATAAAGATTCTATTCTATTCTGTTCTATTCTATTCTATTCTATTCTATTCTATTCTATTCTATTCTTAATAAAGATTCTATTCTATTCTATTCTATTCTACTCTCAATAAAGATTCTATTCTATTCTATTCTATTCTATTCTATTCTATTCTATTCTATTCTATTCTATTCTATTCTATTCTATTCTATTCCTTATTCCATTCCTTATTCTATTCTAGTCTATTCTTATTATTCTATTCTATTCTATTCTATTCTATTCTATTCTATTCTATTCTATTCTATTCTATTCTATTCTATTCTATTCTATTCTATTCTATTCTTATTCCTGCTGCGATCAACAGATTTGTGGCTAATTATAATCACAGTTCCATGGTACAGGTATACACTCACAAGAAGCAATACAAAACACATGAAAGCCATTCATGTGAGCATCAAAAGAACAATAAGAAACAGAAGCAGAAGCTAAGTAAGTATAAATCAAAAATGTACATGCCTTGCTGTGCACAGATTTTCCTTCTAAAGAGATCACTTTAAGCTCTCTGGCTCCCCATCAGTATTGCAAAACATCATTTGCACTCCAGTTGACAAGCGTCTTTGGAAATGGAAATTGAGGAAATTCACAACATTTTTTTTTTCCCTGGATCCCTGTAGCTGTTTTTGGTGGATTCTATCCAGGCTTCCTCTATGTGGGAAGTGTGTTCTGTATTTATCATAGGATTCTCATAGGACACAGATTGTGGATTCGGGGATAGATTTATAGGGCACAAAGATCTCAGCAGTTGGTAGCAGTTGAATCTAGATTTACAAGCTAAGCAGGATCTGGCTTGGGGAAGATTTGGAGGGGAGAATTCTAGGGCTCCATTTTTTTTTTTTACAGGGCTTATAAGCCAATTGGAGTCAACTCTGAGCAGTGAAGATTTCCTAATTTTGAAAGATTAATGAGCAGAGATTATATTTAATTCTACATATTATCACAGCAGCAAGAATAATTTTTGCACAGGACTGGAAGAAAGAAGGATTGCCATCAGAAGAAGAAATAATCACGAAAATATTGGAATGTGCAGAGATGGACAGACTAACTATGAGGCTGAAAGACAAGGAAGATACGGACTATTATGAAATTTGGAATTTATTTTATTCTTGGTTAGAGAAAAGAACGGAGGATTAGGAAGTGAACATGTATTAGCTTAGCAAACACCAGACAACTTGTTTGATTGGAAAAATTAACATGTGTTGATGGGGGAAAAAATAATAAAAAAGATTGTTGGAAAAAAAAAGATTTCCTAATTTTGCACTTGGTTTACCAGTTTTTTGCCACTGTTTTAAATATATAGAACATAGAATAATAGGGTTAGAAGGACCTAGAGGTCTTCAACTCCCTGATTGAGCAGATGACCTGTACCATTTCAGACCTATAGTTGTCCTGTCTCTTTTTGAAAGCCTTCACTGATGAAGCTCCCACAATTTCTGGAGGCAAGTCCTTCCACTGGTTAATTGTTTTCTCTGTCAGGAAATTCCTCCTTAGCTCCAAATTGCTTCTCTTCTCGATTAGTTTCCATCCGTTGCTTCTCGTCCTGCCTTCAGGGGCTTTGGAGAGTAGCTTGACTGCCTCTTGTTTGCAGGAGTCCCTCCAATATTGGCCCTGTGCCATCATGTCACCTCTAGTCCTTCTTTTCATTAGACTAGGCGTATGAGCCACCCAAAGTCAATTATACACACCAATCAGAATAGAGATGGAAGGAACCTTGGAGGTCTTCGTCCAACTCCCTGCTCAAGCAGGAGACCCTGTACCCTTTGAGACAGGTGGCTGTGTTTTTTTTTTGAAAACCTCCCGTGATCATTGTGGATATCTGAGATAGGTAGCTAGGGAGGGAGGGAGGGAGGGAGGGAGGTAGGGAGGAAAGAAGGAAGGAAGGGAAATGGGGAGGGGGAGGGAGAGTAAGGAGGGAGAGGAGAGGAAGGGAAAGAGGGATGGAGGGAGGAAGGAAGAAAGGAAGGAAGGAAAGGGGGAGGGGAAGAAGGGAGGAGGGAGAGGAGAGGAGAGGAGAGGAAGGGGAGGAAGGAAGGAAGGAAGGAAGGAAGGAAGGAAGGAAGGAAGGAAGGAAGGAATGAAGGAAGGAAGGAAGGGAAATGGGGAGGGGAAGGGAGGAGGGAGAGGAGAGGAAAGGAGAGGAGAGGAAGAGAAAGGAGGGAGGGAGGAAGGAAGGAAGAAAGGAAAGAAAGAATGAATGAAGGAAGGAAGGAAGGAGGGAGGAAAGAAGGAAGGAAGGGAAATGGGGAGGGGGAGGGAGAGTAAGGAGGGAGGAGGGAGAGGAGAGGAAGGGAAAGGAGGGAGGGAAGGAGGGAGGAAGGAAGGAAGGAAGGGCTGGGGGAGGGAGGGTAAGGAGGGAGGAGGGAGAGGAGAGGAAGGGAAAGGGAGGGAGGGAGGAAAGAAGAAAGGAAGGAAAAGGGGAGGGGGAAAAGGGAGGAAGGAGAGGAGAGGAAGGGAAAGGAGGGAGGGAAGGAGGGAGGAAGGAAGGAAGGAAGGAAGGAAGGAAGGAAGGAAGGAAGGAAGGAAGGAAGGAAGGAAGGAAGGAAGGAAGGAAGGAGAAACCATTTCTTGTTGCCAAGGATCAAGAATGCTCCTGGAAGTCAAAGTGGATTTGGGGACAACTTCCTCCCTTTACTGGCTTCAAATATTCTAGAAGGCCACTGTGTTCCTTTTTGGAAACTCCAAAGAACAAGCAATGCAGGAGCAAACAAGAACTGCACGGCAGGAAGGTTCCTGCATCGAATTGAAAGACAGGCTGAGAAGCAAACATTGTTCAAGAGACGACTGGACCGTTGCTGGATCATCTCGTTGAGCAGGGCTGACCATGGCTCTTTAGCCAGTGAATCGATCTGTTTGTTGCCCCATTAATCAGCAGCAGCTTTATTCTGAGGCATTCATTAGCAAAGCTGTCCGTCAGATGCCAAAGGGCTCAGCTTTTGCTTTGGATCCTGGAATTAAGGAAAAGCAGAGGAAAAAAAAACCCGATACTTCCTCAACCTGAACTGGGAGGTGAAGGGTGAAGTCTGATAGACCTTCAGGCTGGTGGAACCACAATCAGGCGAGTCAAAGAACGCCCGATACGGTGGATCTTTTCCTCTGCCAATGCTTTTTAGCTTTAGACTTTAATTTTAGATTGCCATTGAAAATGCATTTTGAAGATCGGCCAAAAATAGATGGAATTGCTCTGTCTGGACATTGCCTCTTTTTATTTTGCTTCACAAAGTACTTAATTGAAGAGAATCTCCGTGGCAAAGGGATGCATTGGGGAGTCCTTGGTGCTCTCTGAGCTTGGTTGTTCGCTTGCAGATGTTCCCTGGAATGTTTGCAAGAAAACAAACAAGCTCAGAGAGCACCGGGGACTTCACAGTGTGCTTAATATTTCTCAATCGATCAGAATACAGCTGGAAGGGACCCTGGAGGTCTTCTAGTCCAGCCCCCTGCTCAAACAGCAGAACCTATTCCATTTCAGACAACGGACTGTCCAGTCTCTTCTTAAAAACCTCCAGTGATGAAGCGCTCCAAATTCTGGTGGCAAGCTGTTCCACTGGCTGATTGTTCTCACTCTTAGGAAATTTCTCCTTAATTCCAGATTGCTTCTCTCCTTGGTCAGTTTCCAACCATCGTTTCTGGTCTTCCCTTCTGGTGCTTTGGGGAAATAGGTTGACCCCCTCTTCTTTGTGGCAGCCCCTCAAATATTGGAAGACAGCTATCATGTCACCCCTGGTCCGTCTTTTCTCTAGACTAGCTGTGTACTCAGTTTCTGCAACTGTTCTTTGTATGTTTTAGTCTCCAGGCCTTTAATCATCTTAGTTGCTCTTCTCTGCATTTTTTCCAAAGTCTCAACACCTTTTTTCTAACGTGGTGACCAAAACTGGATGCAGGATTCCAGGTGTGACCTTACTAAGGATTTATAAAGTGGTACTAATCCTTCGATGCAGTAAAAGTGCTACACTCAATTTGCCAGCAAATTTGGAAAACTCAACAGTGGCCACAGGATTGGAAAAGGTCAGTTTACATTCCAATTCCAAAGAAAAGCAATGCCAAAGAATGTTCAAACTATCGCACCATTGCACTCATTTCACATGCTAGTAAAGTTATGCTTAAAATCCTACAAGCTAGACTCCAGCAGTATGTGGATCGAGAACTACCAGAAGTACAGGCAGGATTTCGAAGAGGCAGAGGAACTAGAGATCAAATTGCCAACATACGCTGGATCATGGAGAAAGCTAGGGAGTTCCAGAAAAACATCTACTTCTGCTTCATTGACTATGCAAAAGCCTTTGATTGTGTGGATCACAACAAATTGTGACAAGTTCTTAAAGAGATGGGAGTACCAGACCATCTCATTTGTCTCCTGAGAAACCTATATGCGGGTCAAGAAGCAACAGTGAGAACCGAACACGGAACCACTGATTGGTTCAAAATTGGAAAAGGAGTCCGGCAAGGCTGTATACTGTCACCCTGCCTATTTAACTTATATGCAGAGCACATCATGAGAAAGGCAGGGCTAGATGAATCAAAAGTTGGAATTAAGATTGCCGGGAGAAATATCAACAACCTAAGATATGCAGATGATACCACTCTAATGGCAGAAAGTGAAGAGGAACTAAAGAGCCTCTTGATGCGGGTGAAGAAGGAGAGTGCAAAAGTTGGCTTGAAACTCAACATTAAGAAAACCAAAATCATGGCATCCGGCCCTCTCAATTCCTGGCAAATAGATGGGGAAGAAATGGAGGTAGTGACAGATTTTATTTTTCTGGGCTCAAAGATCACCTCAGATGGGGACTGCAGCCAAGAAATTAAAAGACGCTTGCTCCTGGGGAGGAAAGCTATGGCAAATCTAGACAGCATACTAAAAAGCAGAGACATCACCCTGCCACAAAAGTGCGTATAGTCCAGGCCATGGTTTTCCCAGTTGCAATGTACGGCTGTGAAAGTTGGACCATAAGAAAGGCTGAGCGCAAAAGAATTGAGGCTTTTGAACTATGGTGCTGGAGAAGACTCCTGCGAGTCCCTTGGACTGCAAGGCGTTCAAACCGGTCAGTCCTAGAAGAGATCAACCCCGACTGCTCTTTAGAAGGCCAGATCCTGAAGTTGAAACTCAAGTACTTTGGCCACCTAATGAGAAGGAAGGATTCACTGGAGAAGAGCCTAATGTTGGGAAAGATTGAGGGCAATAGAAGAAGGGGACAACAGAGAATGAGATGGCTGGATGGAGTCACTGAAGCAGTAGGTGTGAATTTAAATGGACTCCAGAAGATGGTAGAGGACAGGAAGACCTGGAGAAACATTGTCCATGGGGTCGCGACGGGTCGGACACGACTTCGCAATTAACAACAACAACTAATCCTTCATGTGATTTTGATTCTATACCTCTGTTTATACAACCAATGATGGTATTCGTTTTTTTGATAGCTGCTGCATACTGCTGGCTCATAGTCAAGTGACCGTCCACTAGAGAGGGAGGGAAAAAGAGGCAGAGATAGAGGGATAAAGTGATTGAGATAGAGGAGAAAGGGTGAGAGAGAAATGTACTGTATATGTAGAGAAAAATAAAGAGGTAGAAATAGAAATAGATTAGGAGATAGGGAGAGGAAGATAGAGAGAGGGAAAGGTAGAAATAGAGGGAGAGAGGGAGGGAGGGAGGGAAAAGAGGCAGAGATAAAGGGATAAAGTGATTGAGATAGAGGAGAAAGAGTGAAAGAGAAATGTATATGTAGAGAAAAATAAAGAGGTAGATATAGAAATAGATAAGGAGATAGGGAGAGGAAGATAGAGGGAGAGGTAGAAATAGAGGGAGAGAGAGAGAGAGGGAGGGAGGGAGGGAAAAAGAGGCAGAGATAGAGGGATAAAGCAATTGAGATAGACAAAGGAGAAAGTGTGAAAGAGAAATGCACTGTATATATAGAGAATATATACATATGGTAGAAATAGAAATAGATGAGATAGGGAGAGGAAGATAGAGAGAGGGAGAGGGAGAAGTAGAGGTAGAGATAGATAGATAGATAGATAGATAGATAGATAGATAGATAGATAGATAGATAGATAGATAGATAGATAGACAGACAGATAGATAAATACAGAGACAGAGACAGAGATAGATCGTTGTTAAGTCAATCACTGCAGTTGTTAAATTAGCAACACGGTTGTTAAGTGAGTCTATTTCCTCAGTCTTTGCTAGTCACAAGGTTGCAAAAAGTGATAACATGACCCTGGGATACTGCAGCCTTCAGTTGCCCATGTCCAAATTTAGTCATGTGACCACGGGGCTGCTGCAACAAACATTAGTATGAAAAACAGTCATAGAGTAAGTGACTTTTTTCAGTGCCATTCAAACAGTCACTAAACTACAACTCAAGGACCACAATTTCCTATTTCTTTCCTTTACAGTGCACAGTAACTTGCCATTTTCTGTAAAAATACAAAGAAATAAAAATTGTTCTTCCCATGTCTACTATCTATAAACCAATCTTTCAAAGCCTCATCATTCAAACTTAATCAAGAAACGTTCCATTAGGAGCTACCGGGAACAACAACATACTTAAAAAATCTGAAACTTTAATCCCTTCAAATGATAGCCCACAAATTAATTTCTTATCACCTCATCTTCATCTCTTCTCAGAATTTAATACCGTGTCTTATCGCTTACTTCTTTGTCTAAAATAAAAATACGTCAGAAATTCTCTTCTTCCTCCATCTATGAACAAATCTTTAAAGCCTCATTATTCAATCCTACCAAAGAAAAACTCATTAAAAGCCGCTAGAATGAGAAAAAAAAACAACCCTATGCAGGGTTTAAGTCACGTCCCCAAAACGGATCTCTTTTCTTTCTCCCTTTGTAGATTTTTTTTCAGGAATTCTTTCATGATGCATCACTTTGATAAATCCAAATTTACCGAGCTTGGTAAATAATAATAATAATAATAATAATAATAATAATAATAATAATAATAATAATAATAATAATAATAATTATTATTATTATTATTATTATTATTATTATTATTATTATTATTATTATTACTATTATTAATAGTAAAGTTGGAAGGGACCTTGGAGGTCATCTAGTCCAACCTCCTGCTCAGGTAGGAACCCTATACCATTTCAGACAAATGGCTGTCCTGTCTCTTCTTAAAAACTTCCAGTGTTGGAGCATTCACCGTTTCTGGAAGCAAGCTGTTCCACTGGTCAATTGTTCTAACTGTCAGGAAGTTTCTCCTTAGTTCTAGGTTGTTTCTCTCCTTGATGAGTTTCCATCCGTCTGATCACGTCACTTTTCTGATTTAAAATACAAATTAGAGTTAGTCCTCAACTTATGACCACAATTGAGTCCAAAATTGTGGTTGCTAAGTGAGACAGATGTTCAGTGAGTTTTGCCCCATCTTACTACCTTGCTTGCCACAGTTGCTAAGAGAATTGCTGCAGTTGTTAAGTGAGTCACACAATTGTGAAGTGAACCTGGCTTCCTGTTTGACTTTGCTCATCAGGACGTTGCAAAAGGGGGATTATTGTGACCCCGGGACACCGCAACAGTCATAAATACAAGTCAGTTGTCAAACAGTCGAATGTAAATCACATGACCATGGGCAGGGCTAGGCAACCATGGCTCTTTTATGACTGGTGGACTTCAACTCCCAAAATTCCTGAGCCAGCCATGCTGAGGGGAAAGGGAGAGGTTTCCAAGCTGAGCCGTGCTGGCTCAAGAATTCTGGGAGTTGAAGTCCACAAATCATGAAGGGGCCATAGTTCCCCCATGCTGGCTCAGGAATTCTGGGAGTTGAAGTCCATGAGTCATGAAGGGGCTACATTTCCCCCATGCTGGCTCAGGAATTCTGGGAGTTGAAGTCCATGAGTCATGAAGGGGCTACATTTCCCCCATGCTGGCTCAGGAATTCTGGGAGTTGAAGTCCATGAGTCATGAAGGGGCCATAGTTCCCTCATGCTGGCTCAGGAATTCTGGGAGTTGAAGTCCGCAAGTCATAAAAGAGCCAAGGTTGCCTAACCCTGCACCTAGATCAGGGGTCTTCAAACTTGGCAAATTTATGACTTGTGGACTCCAACTCCCAGAATTCCTCAGCCAGCCATGCTGAGGGGAAAGGGAGAGGTTTCCAAGCTGAGCCGTGCTGGCTCAGGAATTCTGGGAGTTGAAGTCCACAAGTCACAAAAGAGCCCAGGTTGCCTACCACTGACCATGGGGATGCTGAAATGGTCGTAAGTGGAAAAAATGGTCCTAAGTCATTTTTTTTCAGTGCCGTTGTAACTCTGAGCAGTCACCAAGTGAAGTGTTGTAAGTTGAGGGCTACCTGAATTGGCCACTCCTCTGGTTTATTATTTATATGCCCCTTTAAACTACAACTAGAATTTCTGTTGCTAAGCAACCCAGTTGTTGTGGCTTGTGCCCGGTTTTGTGACCTTTTTGGCCACGGTTGTTAAGCAAATCACGGAAGTTGTTAAGTGTAATCTGGCTTCCCACAACGAGTTTGTTGGTGAGAACAAATTACCATCACGTGACCCAGGACACTGCAACCGTCATAAATACATGACGATTGTGACCCTAGAGATACTGTGATGGTCAGTCGGACGACACTTTTTTCAGTGGCATTGTAACATTGACCCCATCACTAAACAAATGGCTGTAACCTGAGGACTCTCTGTATGAAAACCTCAGCCAGTTTCATTTGTAGATCCTGCAAAATGTTGTTGGCGGTATCAATCTTTTTTCCCCGCCGATTTTAAATCGATATATAAAACAGCGTGTTTTCCAGTGGTTTCTTCTTATAAGCCCTTGTGGAATGTATCAGCGAATATAAAATTCTACATTCAATTTTGCCAAAGATCCTTGAATTCTTCTTAAAATACTTTTCTCCATTCTGTATCAGTGAGTTCTCACCTTTAATTATAATTTTTGATTTTTTTTTTTTCTGGTTGCCTCCAGTAACCAGCCTTCAAGGTCTCCTTTAATCATGTTTTTCTCTCAGCCAGCATATTTTTCCCAGGGAGAGATTTCTTAAACTCAAAATCTTCATATTGTTTTAGTAAGATTTAAAAAAAAAAAAAACCTACAGAAGATATAAGTCTTTCAAAATCTGATTTTTCAATTGGACTGGTCCCTTAGTCTGTTAAAAACTTTCCAAAATTAACATTCCTGTCACCTTTTTTCTGTTTATTTCTGAATTTTTTTTTAAAAAAAAATGTTTTAAGTTTTAAACTTATAAAACTTAAAAATGCCATTATCTGCTCAATTTTGATGATAAAGAGGCTAACACCCCCCCCAAATCTCTGTGGGACCCCATCTTAAAGGATTCACTCAGAAATGAGAGCTTATTCAGTCTCCATGATTCTGCACTTATTTATTGACATTAAACCACATTAAAGCAGCATCAAACAACACTTGCGTTCCTGGAAATGGTGTTTGTGGAACGGAGGAGGAAGAGGAGGAGAAGGAGAAGGAGAAGGAGAAAGAGAAGGAAGAAGGAGGAGGAGGAGGAGGAAGAGGAGGAGGAGGAGGAGGAGGAGGAAGAGGAGGAGGAGGAGAAGGAGGAGAAGGAGGAGGAGAAGGAGAAGGAGAAGGAGAAGGAGAAAGAGAAAGAGAAGGAAGGAGGAGGAGGAGGAGGAGGAGGAGAAGGAGAAAGAGAAGGAAGGAGGAGGAGAAGGAGAAGGAGAAAGAGAAGGAAGAAGGAGGAGGAGGAAGATGAGGAGGAGAAGGAGGAGAAGGAGGAGGAGAAGGAGAAGGAGAAAGAGAAGGAAGAAGGAGGAGGAGGAGGAAGAGGAGGAGGAGGAGAAGGAGGAGAAGGAGAAGGAGGAGGAGAAGGAGAAGAAGAAAGAGAAGGAAGGAAGGAGGAGGAGGAGGAGGAGGAGGAGGAGGAGGACTGTAGGATCCTTGGCACTCTCTGAGCTTGGTTGGTTTCTTGCAGACATTTCATTACCAAACTAGGTAACAACATCAGTGCTAGCAAAGGGAGGGTCTGCTCCGTGTTTATATACATTAGCTTGCTTTGAAAGTGTTGGTGAGGAGACATTTGTCTCTTAGGTAGCATCTTGATTACTATATTTTTTCTGATTGATTGTTTGTCTGCTTAATTATCTGTCTCTTTGGTAATTCCTTAATTAGGGTATTGCTTTTTGCTTGATTGTTTGCCTAGTGTTAATCCTGGCTTATCTGGGGATTCACTGCTGATGAGGATGCATTCTGTTCTCTTCGTCCCCTGCTTAGCTTTTTTATTGACTTTGTTATTTTTGTTTTGAATGATGTGCAAATGTGGTTAATCTCCGTGTGTCTATTGATGTGTCATTTGTCTGGCTGCCAAGCTTCCAGAAATTCCGTAACATATTTGGATTGGGCTTTGTCAAGGAATTGCGCAGCTGGGGTCCAAATGAAGTCAGAGACGCTGACATGACAGGACAGTTTTATGTCAATAAATATATTATCTATTTATTTAGAAAATAAATATATTTATTTATTTAAATTTGTATTTGTATACACATATGTGTATGTATATATGTATGTATGTATGCATATTAAACAACAAAACGTGATCACCAGGAAAGTATAAAACAATAAAAGTTTTAATAAAAAGAGACCAAGCTTTCGTTGGCCACTGCCAACATCATCAGGGTATATACAGGTCAATGGGAGAATCCATTTATAGATGAAACAGCGTCTGCACTCGACTCTTAGACCTCGTGACGGATCCTGGCCGGCCAATCATTGTCCCCGTCATAATCCCTATAAAACTAGCTAGTTTATCCTCGCTTCCCTTATCCACATGTGCATTAACACTTACTCCCCCATTTCTCTGTGCCAGTAAGTCAGGAGGGCGCTTCGTATGTATGTATGTAGATATACATGTATATATGTGTGGTACAAATAAAATACGAACACCAGGAGAGTATAAATATAAAAATATACTTTACTAAAAGTTGCCAAGCTTTCGTTTGGAAACTCCAAACATCATCAGGGCTAAGGAGCCAGTAAACAATGATGACTTAAATGGGTTTTGCCGGCATCTGCACCCGGCTCATGGACCGCGTCCCCGGCCGGTTAATTAGTGTTCCAGATGTTTCTTTATTACTCTCCTTACGCTTCCTTCTATGGTTCTTCCGGATCATTCCTTCCACTATCTCATTACTGGTATTCATCTCCTCCACCACCCCTTTATCCTTATTTCCTTCCATAGCACTGACCCTCCTCTCCTTTTTGTTTTCATTCTCCACCCTGGGGGCATCTGTTTCTCCTCTATCAGTGTTACAAGCTTCCCTGGGCTCACAGACGCTCCCCCACACACACGCTTTTCCCAATCCCTGTTCCACACCCTTTCTTCTCACTCTTTGCCGGGTGCAGATGCCAGCAAAACCCATTTAAGTCATCATTGTTTACTGGCTCCTTAGCCCTGATGATGTTTGGAGTTTCCAAACGAAAGCTTGGCAGCTTTTAGTAAAGTATATTTTTATATTTATACTCTCCTGGTGTTCGTATTTTATTTGTACCATAGACATGCCCAGGAGTCGTATTTTTATGCAAATTTTCCAGTATATATGTGTGTACATATATGTATATCAATAATAATATTAAAAATAAAACCGTGATTCCTGGGTAAATTCATCTTTTAAATAGCTAATAAAATCGTGAACACCAGAAATATAATAAACTAAGAAAGTTTAATACCATCACCAATCACCAAGCTTTTGTCAGAGACTTCTGACATCGTCAGGGTTAATGCTGTCTGTGGGAGAGAGTTCCTATAAAGGAACTTGGAGATCATCTAGTCTAACCCCCCTGCCCAAGCAGGAGACCCTACACCATTTCTGACAGATGGCAGTCCAGTCTTTTCTTGAAAGCTTTCAGCAAAAGAAGCTCCCACAACTTCTGGAGGCAAGCTGTTCCACTGGTTGATTGTTCTCACTGTCAGAAAAATTCTCCTTATTTCTAGGTTGCTTCTCTCCTTGATGAGTTTCCATCCGTTATTTCTAGTCTGGCCTTCGGGTGCTTTGGAAAATAGGTGGACCCCCTTCTCTCTATGACAGCCCCTCAAATATTGGAAGACTGCTATCATGTCTCCCCTCATCCTTCTTTTTGTTAAACTAGATTTACCCAATTCCAGTAACCGTTCTTTATATGTTTCAGCCTCCAGTCCCCTAATCATCTTTGTTGCTCTTCTCTGCGCTCTTTCTAGAGTCTCAACATCTTTTTTATAGTGTGGAGACCAAAACTGGATGCGGTATTCTAGGTGTGGTCTTACTAATGCAGGAACTCTAAACTCATATCCAGAATGGGTTGCTCTATTTTGGAAGATTTATGATTTATGAGATCCAAGTCCATTAGCCTCCTGCTTCCCACCCAAGCTGAGCTACTGTTGCTTTCTCTGAAAGACATTGGAAAAAATCCCCCAATTTTGGGGGGTGGGTGGAAGAAGAATAAAGGCCCATTTTCAGATGGGAGATAACTTGAATTTCCTGTTGTCATGGTTACAGCGTCATCCTGACTCTACCCATAAGAACACGGGATTCCTTTGACTCCAAAGCTGCCATTATAGCTTTTTAATGTGTCTTTCCTCAAATAGCAAAGAAATTGGGAAAAGAGAAAGACAATGATGGCATTTTTCCTCAGCTGTTTTGTCAGTCTCCATGACATCCTCACAAGAGTTTTCCATTCACTAACTAGAGTAAATGCTTCTTTTTAAAATAACCTTTATGAAAAATCACCCCTGCAGACTGTAGTTGTCCCATACATTTAGTAACAGAATAATAGAGTCGGAAAGGAACCTTGGAGATCTTCTAGTCCAACCCCCTGCTCAGGCAGGAAACCCCATACCATTTCAGATAAATGGCTGTCCAATCTCAGTGACTGAATTTTTATTATCATTATTATTATTATTATTATTATTATTATTATGGATCATCGCACAGTCAGCCAGATGTTCAGTCTGGATTTGGCATTTTGTCTACCTATCGAGTCCTTACCCAGGACCTGGGATAGGCAGATGTGGATGTTTTATGGTATTACAGATATCGTCGCAGGATGGAAGCAGTTCCTAATAAGGCCGCCTTTTGCAATTGACTAATAGCGGATTTGTCAATGCTGATGATGGTGTTCAAGTGGTGCTCCAGTTGTTTTGGGATTGCACCCAAGGCACCTATGACTATTGGTACTACCCTTGCTTGCTTTTGCCACAGTCTTTCTATTTCTATTTGTAGGTCTTTGTATTTTATTATCTTCTCCAGTTCTTTCTCGTCTATTCTGCTGTCTCCAGGCACTGCCACATCCACTATCCAGATTTTTTTGTCTTTCTTATCGACAATTGTTAAGTCTGGGGTGTTATGTTGCAGGTGCTTGTTTGTTTGAATTCTGAAGTCCCAGAGCAGTTTAATTTTATCATTTTCTATGACTTTCTCTATTTTATGATCCCACCAGTTTTTGCTTACAGGCAAATGATATTTTTTGCAGATCTTCCAATGTACCATTGTTGCTACTTTGTCATGCCGCTGCTTGTAGTCAGTCTGTGCAATCTTCTTGCATCAGCTTACCAGGTGGTCCACTGTTTCTTCAGCTTCTTTGCATAGGCGGCACTTACTGTCTGTTGCTGTCTTCTCAATTTTGACTTTGTATGCATTTGTCCTTAAGGCTTGGTCTTGTGCAGCCAGAATTAGTCCCTCGGTCTCTTTCTTCAATTTCCCTGCTCTTAGCCATTGCCAGGTCTTGTTATTATCTGCTTTCCCAGCTATTTTTTTAATATATTGGCCATGTAGTGCTTTGTCTTCCCATGCCTCTATTCTGTTCTTCATTTGTTCTTTCTTGTAGGCCAGTTTGGTCACTCCAGTAGTAAGTAAGCCTTCCTAATATACTAATTTCAGTGCATCTTCATCATTGTTCTTCAGATATTCTTCCAAAGCCATTTTTTCTTCTTCAACCATCTGATGTACATTATTATTATTATTATTATTATTATTATTATTATTATTATTATTATTATTATTATTATTATTATTATTATTATTATTATTATTATCTCTCTATAGTCTAGGACAGGGGTCTTCAAAGTTGGCCCTTTTATGACTTGTGGACTTCAACTCCCAGAATTCCTCAGCCAAGCATGCCTGCCTGAGGAATTCTGGGAGTTGAAGTCCACAAATCATAAAAGGGCCAAGTTTGAAGACCCCAGACGTAGAGAAATTGATATTATAAGACCTCAGCAAGTGCAAGATCCCTGGTCCTCCTTGAGCTAGATTGTATTTTTTGTAGACATTTAATGACCCAATTAGGTAACATCTTCAGTGCCAGAAACTTTCTGTTTATATATAAGTAGCTTGCCTTGTCAGTGTTGGTGAGAGTATTCTTGGTGGGTTGCTATTTTTTACTGATTCCCCAGACTCAACTACCGGGATCACAGTCTGGCACGGAATCACAACAGGCTGAGTCAGCCATGGCGAGTTGTCCTAGACCAGGGGCCTTCAAACTTGGCCCTTTTATGACTTGTGCCTGGCTGAGGAATTCTGGGAGTTGAAGTCCACAAGTCATAAAAGGGCCAAGTTTGAAGACCTCTCTCTTAAATCTAACAAACAAAATGGAGGCTGGCTGAGGAATTCTGGGAGTTGAAGTCCACAAGTCATTAAAAAGAGCCAAGTTTGAAGACCCCCCCTCAGGTCTAGGACCAGGTTTTCTCAAGCTTGACCACTTTAAGATGGGTGGACTTCAACTCTCAGAATTCCCCAGCCAGCATGCCTGGCTGAGGAATTCTGGGAGCTGAAGTCCACTCGTTTTAAAGTGGCCAAGGTTGAGAAACATTACTCTAGTTTTTTGTGGGTGAAAAAAAAATTGGGAATATTTTGGCTTATGTACAGCAGTGTCTCCTCTGGTCTTCTGCTCTACATCCCAGTGACAACAAGTCTTGAAATCAGAGTTAGTCCAAAAGCAGAAGGTCAGTCCACACCTTGGGTTCTTCAGATCACTCATAGCCAAACAGAAGGTCTAGTAGAACAGGGGTTCCCAATCCCTGGTCCATGGACCAGTACCGGGCCGTGGCATGCCAGCAACCGGTCTGCACAAACAAGCAAAGCCCCATCCATGGGATGTAGGCTGCATACAAAACCACACACTCTCTGGTCCCCGAAAAAACCTTTCACCACGGAACAGGTCCCTGGTGCCCAATAGAAGACTTGATCTCAATTTAATAAGGTGTGGGAAGTCAGCCCCCCAGAGAAGGAAATATTAAAACGGCAGAAAAATATATTTCCTCAAAGGATCTTAAAGAGGCAGAAAAGCATGCCCATTTTTTCTTAATAGCCCCAGGTCTCCCTCCCCCAAGCAGAAACCAGCTCTATAGAAATGCAGATGCAGACCATTCAGGAAAGTTGAAGCTAGAAGATTAAGAAGACAAAGACACCTAAAATCTACATACCCTCCCCCCCAAACTCTAAGACAGAACATAATAGGATTAACCCACAGATGCCAAGGGCACACCCAGACTCCGGTCAGAATACATGACACAGGAAATACAAAGCCTCAAACAAGAACAGGAAACAACTCCAAACAAAAGGCTCCAGAGGGTATAAAAACCCACTCCCTACATGTGCTCTCTCTCTCTCTTTTTTCTCCAGAGCCATCTTCCTGTCTGGCTCTCCTCTTCAATAAACTGCAACCTTCTTTCTAAAGCAGTTGCCATGTTGTTTATCCCCAGCTTGGACTGAACCATGATGAAGACTTTTCCTTGAACAATTTGGCAGAAAAGTCTTCATCAAAAAGGTCTGGATGGAGAGAAACAAATTTGGGTTTCATGCCATCAGGTTGGGATTCTGAAGTCTTCTGATTTTAAACTTGGACTTGGGATGGGCTTGTGTTCTTCAATCTTGGGGTCTTCCTAGGTTCTGTTCAAAAGAACTGTGACTTTGTTAATGGGAGCCACTAACAAAAGTTCTTTCCTTGATTAGTTTCCATCCATCGGTTTTTGTCCTGCCTTCAGGTGTTTTGGAGAATAGCTTGACTCCCTCTTCTTTGAGGCAGCCCCTGAGATATTGGAACGCTGCTATCATGTCACCCCTAGTTTAATATAGTGAAACCCCCTGTTCAAGGCAGTAGACTTTATACCATCCTGGTCAAAAGGTTGTCCAGTCTATTTTTGAAAACCTAATCCATCTGAATTGAGGCCTTTGAACTCTGGTGCTGGAGAAGACTCCTGCAAGTCCCCTGGACTGCAAGGCGATCAAACTGGTCAGTCCTGGAGGAGATCAACCCCGACTGCTCTTGAGAAGGCCAGATCCTGAAGTTGAAACTCAAGTACTTTGGCCACCTAATGAGAAGGAAGGACTCACTGGAGAAGGGCCTGATGCTGGGAAAGATGGAGGGCAATAGAAGAAGGGGACAACAGAGAAGGAGATGGCTGGATGGAGTCCCTGAAGTGGTAGGTGTGAGCTTCAATGGACTCCAGAAGATGGTAGAGGACAGGAAGGCCTGGAGGAACATTGTCCATGGGGTCGCAGTGGGTCGGACACGACTTCACAACTAACAACAACAAATCCGTCTCTTTGTTAAACTAGACCTACTCAATTCCTGCAACCGTTCTTCGTGGGCTTTAACCTCAAATTAAATCAAAGGTGGGGGAGATTCAGAACTGCATTTTGATACATTAAAAAAAAGAAACCAAAATATTAGGACATCGTGACGACCCCCCCTCCTCCTCATTTTATGAGTGCAAATTTCATTATCACCAGAAAGGCCTGTTTCGGATGATTACCGCATTAATTAATCTGCCTTAAAGTGAGTTGAAGCACAATTTCCTTGTCTCTTGTCTTTTAATTCACCTCAGTTTAGGTTGCATTTAGTCTAGACATGTAATGGCCTGGCCTGTGAGTTACCCCATCGAGTAGCTAAAAGATTATAAAAGTAATAAAAGGTTCAGCTCTGATATGTTAGAATAAAGGGTTCGATTTTGCTCTGAGGATTCAAAGAGGCCAAATGGAAGAAATATGGCTGAGCGGGCAAACGTTTTGCAAAATTTGTATTTTGGTGATTCCTTTATTGCACATTGCTTTCGCAGTTGTTCATAGATATATATACTTGCTTTCCCTTGCATGTTTAAGCCATATTGATTTTTCAATAAAGCTCTAAGTGGTTTTTATATATCTCCATTTGTTGTCAGTGTTTCAAGATCACTTTCAATCAAAATTCTGTCCAGCAGCACATTCTCAGCTCCATAAAGTGTTAGAAAAAGAAAAAAGCAATGGGCAATTTTCTCCCCACCTGGGTCTCTTTCATTCTTTTTGATATTCCCTGGATTGGAATTGGGGACATGTCTGGAGTTAATGTAAGGCCAGGAACTTGGTTGCTTGACTGGGTGGAATAAACCAAGAATTGCACATTGAGAGACTGCCTTCCCATAATTATTTGACCCAGGTTTTGCAATGTTTTAGTTCAGCTATGTTTTTAAAAAGTATTTGGCAGCATTTTGATCCTGAGCAGCTAAAGGTTGACTCAGCTTTCCATCCTTCCAAGATCGGTAAAACGAGGACCCAGATTGTTGGGGACAATAGGCTGTAAACCGCTTAGAGAGGGGTGTAAAGCACTGTGAAGGGGTATGTAAGTCTAAGTGCTGTTGCTTGGGGAGGAAGGAAGGAAGGAAGGAAGGAAGGAAAGAAAGGAAGGAAGATGAGAAAGAAGGAAAGGAAATGAGGAGAAGGAAGGAAGGAAGCTGTAGTGGTGTAAAGGAGTTCAATCTTGATGAGATTCAAGGTTGACTCAGCCTTCCAAGGTTGGTAAAACGAGGACCCAGATTAGAATGCAGCATTGCAGACTAAGTCTGCCCAGTGCCACGAGTTTGATCCTCATCGGCTCAAGGTTGATTCAGCCTTCCATCCTTCCGAGGTCGGTCAAATGAGGACCCAGATTGTTGGAGGGTCAACATGCTGACTATGTAAACCGCTCAGAGAGGGCTGTAAAGCACTGTGAAGCGGTATATAAGTCTACGTGCTATTGCTACTGGCCTTCCTTCCTTCCTTCCTTCCTTCCTTCCTTCCTTCCTTCCTTCCTTCCTTCCTTCCTTCCTTCCTTCCTTCCTTCCCAGTGGTTAGAATGCAGCATTGCAGACTAAGTCTGCCCACTGCCAGGAGTTCGATCCTCATCGGCTCAAGGTTGACTCAGCCTTCCATCCTTCCGAGGTCGGTCCAATGAGGACCCAGATTGTTGGAGGGTCAACATGCTGACTCTGTAAACCGCTTAGAGAAGGCTGTAAAGCACTGTGAAGTGGTATATAAGTCTACGTGCTATCGCTGTATAGTCCTGGAGCCTCTTATAGCTGATGGCTACCAACCAGCCAGCCATCTGTTAGATCACGGGGTCTCCAAACTTGGCACCTTTTAAGTTTTGTGGGTTTCCAGTCTCAGAATTTCCCAGTCAGCCTCGTGCTTGGCAACCAGCCATGCTGGCTGTGGAATTCTGGGTGTTGAAGTCCCCCCAAGTCTTCAAGTCACCAAGCTTGGAGACCCCTGCTTAGATCGGAGGTTTCCAAAGTTTTTCAGAAGCAGCCCTCGCAGCTGGCTAAGCCAGAGATTTACAGAGAGCTGTGTAGCCTTACGAAAAAAGACAGTGAGAAGTCACCCACGCAGAAAAACAAGTGAGACACACGATGTGTTGTTTTTCCCACTGTGGGATCTTCATACAGGAGCCAACAAGAAAGCATCCAGATGATCTTCTATTTTGATCGTTTGAACCGAAACAGCCCCTCCGGCAGAGGAAGATTTGGGAATGCTTGAACTGCCAAAGGCATATGCTTTGCTTCCTTGTTTTTTGTTTTTTTTTTCAAGCTTCAACTAACATTTATTTTTTGAATTATTCATGACTCATCTAAACCCTCGCTTTCGGCCGGCAAGTTCTTGTAAGCGAAGCGTCGTCGTAGGTTTTTTAGAGAGTAGGAATGGCGGAACAGCAGCTTGTTGCAGGACTGGGGTGGAGGAATTATGACAACGGCCTTGGGGGTGGGGGAGGATAATGGCCCCGGGAGGGAGAAAGACTGGGCGCAGGGACGGATTGACAGCCGCCCGCCAAGTGCTTGCACACGCTCTAAAAGAGCACTTGAGGATCGTAAAACAACCAGTAGAGTCAAAGACAGTTTGCCTAATGTGGAACAACTCTGTGCGATATGGACTAATACAATCAACGGGCCGATGACACGCTCAAGGAGCTGGGCACAGAGGCAGGAGGCTATATGAGCTGCCTTCCTGATCTCCTTCTATTCTAACTCTGATGACACCGGCAGTTTTTGGCCAGATGAAAGCTTAGTGACTCTTCTTAACCACAGGCTTGTTTATATTAAACACGCTGGTTATTATATCCTGGTGTTTGTTTTTTCTTTTATTTGTTTTATATATATGTTTTCTGAGGTTTTCGCGGGTGTTTGTATGTTGCTCCTAGAAGCACGAAGCCGAAAACACCAGCCTGGAGATGATGAATGAGACTTGGTCGAAACGTCGCCAAGACACTTCCAATTTGACGCAGAGAAAACCCGAATAACCAAAGACCTACATATAAACATCGCCAAGACACTTCCAATTTTACGTGGGAGAAAACCCAAATAACCAAAGACCTACATACAAACACCCACGAAAACCTCAGAAAATATGTGTGTGTGTGTGTCTTTGGTTATTCAGGTTTTCTCCCGCGTCAAATTGGAAGTGTCTTGGTGACGTTTCGACGAAGTCTCATTCATCATCTTCAGGCTGGTGTTTTTGGCTTCGTGCTTCTAGGAGCAATACTCATTGCTCCTAGAAGCATGAAGCTGAAAACACCAGCCTGAAGATGACAAATGAGACTTCATCGAAATGTTACCAAGACACTTCCAGTTTGACGTGGGAGAAAACCCAAATAACCAAAGACCTACATACAAACACCCGCAAAAACCTCAGAAAACAAATTTCTGGAGGCAAGCTGTTCCACTGCTTGTTTGTCCTCACTGTTAGGAAGTTTCTCCTTAATTCCAGGTTGCTTCTCTCTTTGGTCAGTTTCCAACCATTGTTTCTCACCCTGCCCTCTGGTGCTTTGGAGAATAATGTGACCCCCTCTTCTTTGTGGCAGATACTGGAAGACTGCTATCATGTCTCTCCTGTTTCTTCTTTTTTTTAGACTAGCCAAACCCAAGTCCCGCAACTGTTCTTTGTATGTTTTAGTCTCCAGCCCTTGGATCATTTTAGTTGCTCTTCTCTGAACTTTTTCCAAAGTCTCAACATCTTTTTTGTACTATGGTGACCAAAATTGGTTGCAGTACAAACAAAAAGATGTTGAGACCTTGGGAAAAGTGCATAAAAGAGCAACTAAGATGATCCAAGGCCTGGAGACTAAAACATACAAAGAACTGCTTCAGGACTTGGGTGCTGGACTGAGCATAACTGGATCCCTTCAGGATCTGTAAGTCTGTTCCGAGGAGCAGAAGAGTATTGTATAAAAGTGCATGAATGTGATCAGGACGAGAATGTCAGATAACAGCCCCAAATTTCTGTTGTTAAGCGAGACTTTTGTTAAGGGAGTTTCACCCCATTTTACGACCTTTCCTCAGTTGTTACGTGAATGACTGGATAAGTTACTAACATGGTTGTTAAGTGAAGCTGGCTTCCCCAGGGACTTTGCTTGTCGGAAGGTTGCAAAAATGGAATCACATAACCCTGGGATGCTGCGACGGTCATAAGTATGAACCGGTTGCCAAAGAAAGAAAGAAAGAGAAGGAGGGAAGGAGGAGGATGGAAATGAAAGGATGAATAAGAAGGGAAAGGAAGGGTGAAGAAGGGAAGGGAAGGGAAGGAAAGGATGAAGAAGGAAAGGAAAGAAGGAAAGGATGGGAAAGGAAAGGAAAACAAAGGAAAGGAAAGGAAAGGAAAGAAGGAAAGGATGAAAAAGGAAGCGTAGGGAAGGGAAGTAAAGGAAAAAAGAAAAGGAAAGGAAAGGGAGGAAGAAAAAATGAAATGAAATGAGGAAAGGAAAGGAAAGGAAGAAGAAGGGAAGGGTGAAGAAGGGAAGAGAAGGAAAGAAGGAAAGGATGAAAAAGAGAGGAAGGGAAGGGAATGAAAATAAAGGAAAGGAAAACAGGAAAGAAAAGGAAAGGAAAGGAAAGGAGGAAAGGATGAAAAAGAGGAGGGGAAGGAAAGGAAAGGAAAAGAAAGAAAAGGAAAGGAAAGGAGGAAAGGATGAAAAAGAGGAAGGGAAGGAAAGGAAAGAAAGGAAAGGAAGGGAAAGGAAAGGAAAGGAAAGGGAAGGGACAGCAACGAAATGGAAAACCACCTCCAATAATAAGTATGAAAACAGCTTTGCTTTGCTTAGACCCGTATTTCTCAACCTTTAGTAGCTTTAAGATGTCTGGGCTTCAGCTCCCAGAATTCTCCCGTGCTAGTTGCAGATTCCGAAAGTTGAAGCCCAGCCACCTTAAAACTGCCGAGTAGACCTTTATTGGATCAAGGGCCATGCATGGTGAGCTTCTAAATTTGGCCTCTCGGACACCCTTGTTCTTTTTGGTTCACAAATCCTAAGAAATCCCCTGGAAACTGTGCTCAGGGGGTGCAGAGAGGCACAAATGGCTAGTGGGCTGCTCTTGGCACAACAACACACAGACACACACACACACACATTGTGTGGGCCAGCAATAAAAATTTCCACCCTGCCAAAATTCTGTTGAGGTGATGGTGATAGGAAGAGGTCAATTTGCAGCCCCTGGAGACACCTAGTGGCCACATTGTGCCATTGCTAATCGATGCGTAATCATAACAGGTGAACGAGTTGACTTAGGGAAAGATTTTATTTCTCTGCTCTGTTGATTGAAGATGCTTCCTTTAAATCAGGGCTCTTCACACTTGGCAACTTTAAGACTTGTGGACTTCAACTCCCAGAATTCTTCAGCCTGTTTTAACCCTGTTTTTCATGAGCTGATCCACATGAGCCATTTGGGCTGGAGATTGTCCCTTTTATCCTCTTGGCCCATCGGATAGACTCTTGTATTTGGTAGGATAAAATGATGAACAGATAGCTGTAAGCTCTGGAAAGATCACTCTTTTACCATGAATAGAATAGGAGCTGGAAGGGACCTTAGAGGTCCTCCAGTCCAGCTCCCTACTCAAGCAGGAGACCCTATACTATTTCAGACAAGTGGCTGTTCAGTCTCTTCTTAAAAGTCTCCGGTGACAAAAGCACTCACAACTTCTGGAGGCAACTTCTGTTCCACTGGTAAATTGTCCTCCCTGTTAGGAAGTTACTCCTTAATTGCAAGCTGCATCTCTCCTTGATTAGTTTACATCCATTGTTTCTTGTCCTGCTTTCAGGTGCTTTGGAGAATAAGTTGACCTCTTTTTTGTGTGTGTGGCAGCCCTTCAAATATTGGAAGACTGCTATCATGTCACCCCTGGTCCTTCTTTTCTTTAGACTAGCCAAATCCAATCCTGCAGCCATTCTTCCTATGTTTTAGTCCCCAGGCCTTTAATTGGGCAAGAAGCAATGGATGGAAACTAATCAAGCAGAGAAGCCATGTAGGACTAAGAAGAAATTTCCTGACAGTGAGAACAATTAATCAGTGAAACAACCTGCCTCCAGAAGTTGTGAGTGCTCCAACATTGGAAGTTTTTAGGAAGAGATTGGACAAGCATTTGTCTGAAATAGTGTACTGTACAGTTTCCTGCCTGAGCAGGGGGTTGGACTAGAAGACCTCCAAAGTCCCTTCCAACTATTCTATTCTATTCTGTTCTGTTCTATTCTGTTCTGTTCTGTTCTGGTCTGGTCTGATCTGTTCCGTTCCATTCCGTTCTACTCCATTCCACTCCACTTCATATTTTCTATTCTATTCTATTCTATTCTATTCTATTCTATTCTATTCTATTCTATTCTATTCTATTCTATTCTATTGCTATTCCATTCCATTCCATTCCATTCTATTCCATTCCATTCCATTCCATTCCATTCCATTCCATTCCATTCCATTCTATTCTATTCTATTCTATTCTATTCTATTCTATTCTATTCTACTCTTCTTCATTATTCTATTCTATTCTATTCTATTCTATTCTATTCTATTCTATTCTATTCTATTCCATTCCATTCCATTCCATTCCATTCCATTCCACTCCACATTTTCTATTATTCTATTCTATTCTGTTCTGTTCTGTTCTGTTCCGTTCCATTCCATTCCATTCCATATTTTCTATTCTATTCTATTCTATTCTATTCTATTCTATTCTATTCTATTCTATTCTATTCTATTCTATTCTATTCTATTCTATTCTATTCTATTCAGTTGCTCTTCTCTGCCCTTTTTCCAGAATCCCAACATCTTTTTTGTACTGCGGTGACCAATTCTGGATGCAATATTCCAAGTGTGGTTTGCTGTTTGGTTTTTGCTGTTGTTCTTTTTCCTGTCTTTTTTTTTCTTTTTTCTTTTTGGCAGAAATGTCATTTCCTCTAAGAGTCTCCAGAATATCTCTCTCCTTCCCTCCTTTTTTTTGTTTTGCAGTAATTCCTCTCTCTGCCCACCCACCCACCCACCTACCCACTTTCCCCTTCAAACCTGTTAAGAGAAGGACTTAAGTAGCCATAGACATGTTTTGGGGCAAATTGTCTGCTTTTGGCTTACCTCCACCACAGCGCCAATTCGGCATAGCAGGTGGGCAAGGGAAGGTCTTAGTCATTGTCCACATGGTGGGCTGAAATATGAAGCTCCACATTTGCCAGCTCAAAATAGCAAGTTAAAGGCAGAGGCATGTTGTTTTTGCTAACTGTGCCGTTGCTAAGAAACCATGATTGCAGGAATGGGAGCCCACAAACGAAGCGACAGTTGCCAACCATGATTAGCTGGCTTGAGGGGCTTAGAGCAAACATGACTTGGGTGATGGAGAGGGGTCCCTTCTTCAGTGCCTATCTTAGATTACAGAGAAGGACCCTCCAACCTTCGAAGAGCCTCTTGGATATCTCAAGGGAGAGACTGAGATGGAAAAAAATAAAGCCAGTCTGGATCCTCCAGAAACTGGAAGAGGTACATTCTGGGGTATTAGCTTCCGAGGACTGTTAGTAGTAACTGAAAGTTAGGAATCTCAGTTTGTAAGATCTTGGAACTGTCACTATTTGGGACAGAAGTGAGACAGGGGACAGGACTCCCCATCTCCTACCATCAAATTCCAACCCATCCCAACCCATCTTAACATAACTCAACCCATTCCAACCCAACCCATCCCAAATGAACTCAACCCATCTAAATTTAACTCAACCTATCCCACGCTAACTCATCTTAATGTAACTCAACCCATTTCAACCCATCTTAACCCAATTCAACCCATCACAACCTAACTCAACCCATTCAAACCCAACCCATCCCAACAGAACTCAACCCATCTACACTCAACCCATTCTAAGCCAACTCATCTTAACTTAACCCATTTTCACCCATCTTAGTCCAATTCAACCCATCACAACCTAACTCAACCCATTCCAACCCAACTCATCCCAACAGAACTCAACCCATCTAAACTCAACCCATCCCAAGCCAACTCATCCTAACCTAATTCGACCCATCTTAACCAATGCAAGCCATCTCAACCTAACTCAACCCATTCCAACCCAACCCATCCCAATAGAACTCAACCCATCCCAAGCCAACTCATCCTAACCTAACTCAACCCATCTTAACCCAATTTAAGCCATCTCAACCTAACTCAACCCATTCCAACCCAACCCATCCCAACAGAACTCAACCCATCTAAACTCAACCCATCCCAAGCCAACTCATCCTAACCTAACTCGACCCATCTTAACCCAATTTAAGCCATCTCAACCTAACTCAACCCATTCCAACCCAACCCATCCCAACAGAAGTCAACCCATCTAAACTCAACCCATCCCAAGCCAACTCATCCTAACCTAACTCGACCCATCTTAACCCAATTCAAGCCATCTCAACCTAACTCAACCCATTCCAACCCATTTCAGCCAGCTGAACTCATCCCAACTCAACTCAATTCTTCTCAGCCCATCCCAATATCCTGTAAGTTAAAATCACTGTTTTAAATCCTGCTGTATCATTCCAGGATGAGAGTTTTCAAGCAGTGAAAAGAATTTGACAATTCTTGAGTTTAATTGGTGCTGAAACATCCAGCAAATTAGACATTAGTTGATCGATGTGAAAAGTTTAATGCCTGGTTTGATTGGGGCACCATTAACCATCTCAACTCAAAGCGTTGCTTCCAAACGTGAGATGCCAAAAAAGTTGGCATGTTTCCAGTGACATTGTGCTCAAACTACCAGGGACAATCCTGATAGTCTAATTGTATTGCAAGATAGTAGACACTCTAGATTGGCCCCGGGAAGAATAAGCAATACTTCCTACAGTCCTTTGAAGCTGAGCATGCCGGTTGGGTTGGTAGGAGCTGAAGCCCCC
Source organism: Crotalus adamanteus (assembly GCA_039797435.1). Classification (NCBI taxonomy): domain Eukaryota; kingdom Metazoa; phylum Chordata; class Lepidosauria; order Squamata; family Viperidae; genus Crotalus; species Crotalus adamanteus. The sequence goes on along the minus strand of CM077920.1, from coordinate 4,141,817 downwards.
AATGTCTGGGAGATAATAAGCCACTCCTCAAGAAACTGTTGATGCAGAGAAGAAAATTTACTTTCCTTGTTAAGGTGAATATAAGTGACAATGGACACTATAGAAAAAAGACCTTTTGGGTCCAAAGCTTGTTTGCTTGCTTGCTTGCTTGCTTGCTTGCTTGCTTGCTTGCTTGCTTCCTTCTTTCCTTCCTTCCTTCCTTCCTTCCTTCCTTCCTTCCTTCCTTCCTTCCTTCCTTCCTTCCCTTCCTTCCTTCCTTCCTATCACACATCCTTCCTCCAATAATACATCTCCTTCATTCCTTCCTCCCTCTCTCCCTCCTTCCTTCCAATCATACATCTCCTTCCTCTCTCCCTCTCTCTCTCTCCAATCATAATCTCCTCTCCCTCTCCCACTCTCCCTCCCTCCTTCCAAACATACATCTCCTTTCCTCTCTCCATCCCATCTCTCCCTCCCTCCAATCATACATCTCCTCCCTCCCTTCCTCTTTCCTTCTCTCCCTCCTTCCTTCCAATCATACATCTCCTTCCTCCCTCCCTCCCTCCCTCCCTCCTTCCCTCTCTCCAATTATATATCTCCTCCCTCCCTCCCTTCTCCCTTCCAGTCATACATCTCCTTCCTCCCTCCCTCCTTCCCTCCATGCAATCATATATCTCCTCCCTCCCTTCCTCCCTTCCTCCTTCTCTCTCTCCCTCCCTCCTTCCTTCCAGTCATACATCTCCTTCCTTCCTCCCTCCCTCCTTTCCTCCCTCCAATCATATACCTCCTCCCTCCCTTCCTCTCTCCCTCCCTTCCTTCCAGTCATGCATCTCCTTCCTTCCTCCCTCCCTCCCGCTCTCCCTTCCTTCCATACATCTCCTTCCTCCCTCCTTCCCTCCCTCCATCATATATCTCCTCCCTCTCTCCCTCCCTCCCTCCCTCCCTCCTTCCAGTCATACATCTCCTCCCTCCCTCCATTCCTGGAATCTATGAATGTTCACCACGAGCATTTTGGGGAATTGAGCAAGAAAATGAGACACTCGAACCCTAGGCCAACGTTGCATCTGAGAGTTGCAGCAGAAGTCCCACAGAGCAAGCTTTTAAAGGCAAACGTCTTCTTTTGTAGGAAAGGGCCTTCTCGGGTGTTTTTATACAAACCCGGCGTGGAATTGACCAGGTGGAACATTTCGTATCTCAGTTCAGCCGCTGAGCCAAGAGCGGCGTGAATTTATTGCCAGCTATGCTGGAAATCCAGGTGTTTCGCTGAGATTTTTTTTTTTTTCATTTTATGTGCTGGTGTAGTTAAGCCTCTCTCTCTCTCTCTCTCTCTCTCTCTCTCTCTCTCTCTTATATTTGCACACCCTGCCAGGGTTCAGCTGGAGGGGAGATTAAAGCTGCTTCCCTTCCTTGCACTAAAACCTTCCAGATGGGGCTCCATTTAAGGGAAAATCGATCTTGGGCTCTAACAGGCGAAACCCAGCATCCTATTAGCAAGGATGTTTAGTTAAAGTTTGTTGGCTACTCAGATGCGCGTGGCAGGGTGAGAGCGGCAGGAAGCAAACAGGGAAAGCGCGCCCAGCCTTTCTGTGTGGCTTGACAGACTGGAATCAATCAGCACGGGATCAATCAATCAGATTGGAATCGATCAGCAGGGAAGACAGCTGTTGCTGATGATGGGCTTATGGGTCCATTTATGGGATGGGGGGGGGATGGCTTGCCCTGGCAAAGGATGATAATCTGCAGAAAAACACTTGTTTATTCTGGTCAGCCCTAACCGTAACCTTAGCCATTTGTATATAAAAAGAGACCAAACCCCACTCTCTTCTAGCATTGATGATGTTACCTAGGTGGTGTTGAAAGAAAAGTCTTCATCATGGTCCAGTCCAAGCCGGGGTTAAACAACATGGTGACTGCTTTAGAAAGAAGGTTGCAGTTTATTGAAGAGCCAGACAGAAAGATGGTTCTGGCAGGAAAGAGGAGAGAAAAAAGGGGTGAACACATGTAAGGAGTGGGTTTTTATACCCTCTGGAGCCTTTTGTTTGGAGTCGTTCCTGTGGCATGAACTTTGACCTGAGTGTGCCTTTCTGGTATTCTGATGGTGATGGGTTAATCCTATTATGTCCAAAGGTCATATTCTGCTTCCCTGGGGCTGGGACTGATGACTCTTAGAGTTTGGAGTCATGTAGATTTTAGGTCTTTGTCTTCTTAATCTCCTAGCTCTCTGGATTTACATCTGCATCTCTATAGAGCTGGTTTTTGCTTGGGGGAGGGAGACTGGGGGCTACTAAGAAAAACTGGGCATGCTTTCCTGCATGTTTAAGATCCTTTGAGGAAATATATTTTTCTGCCCTTTTAATATTTCCTTCTCTGGGGGGATGACTTCCCACAGTTGGTAATGAACCGTCTGCAAGAAAACAACCAACCTCAGAGAGCACCAAGGACCCCATAGTCATCCTCCTCCTCTTCCTGCTCCTTCTCCTCCTGCTCCTCCGTTTTATTAAAAGTCAAAAGTTCATCGCCTAACATGGTTTTCAATCTACAACTTTTTCTAATTATTGATAGTCAGTTTGGTCTAATGGTTAAGGCACCAGGCTAGAAACTGGGAGATGCTGAGTTCTAGTCCTGCCTTAGCAGTTGAGGGATTCAAACATGTAACAACTGGTTCTCTATGTGAATGAAGCTTCTGGAAGTCCATCCTGGGTCTGGGCAAAAAAAAAATTAGCTACTGGTTCTTCCAAACTGGTGCAAACTGGCTGAATCCCACCACTGTGCCTTAGGCATGCATGAAAGTCAACTGGGTGACTTTGGACCAATCACCAGGAGATGGTGAGTTCTAGTCCCACCTTAGGAATGAAAGCTGGCTGGGTGACTTTGGACTAATCACCAGGAGACGGTGAATTCTAGTCCCACCTTAGGCCGGAAAGATGGCTGGTTGTCTTTGCCCCAATCACCAGGAGACAGTGAGTTCTAGTCCCACCTTAGGCACGGAAGTCAACTGGGTGACTTTGGCCCAATCACCAGGAGACTGTGAGTTCTAGTCCCACCTTATGCATGAAAGCTGACTGGATGACTTTAGGCCCATCACCAGGAGACGGGGAGTTCTAGTCCCATCTTAGGCAGGAAAGATGGCTGGTCGACTTTGGACTAATCACCAGGAGACTGTGAGTTCTAGTCCTGCCTTAGGCAGAAAAGCCGGCTGGGTGACTTTGCACCAATCACCAGGAGACTGTGAGTTCTAGTCCCACCTTAGGCAGGAAAGATGGCTGGTTGACTTTGGACCAATCACCAGGAGACGGTGAGTTCTAGTCCCATCTTAGGCATGAAAGCCAGCTGGGTGACTTTGCACCAATCACCAGGAGACTGTGAGTTCTAGTCCCACCTTAGACAGGAAAACAGGCTGGTGTTTCTGGGTCAGTCACTCTCTATCAGCCCAACTGCCCTCACAGGGTTGTTGTTGTAGGTAAAATAAGAGGTGGTGGCACTATTAAGTATGCTCACCACCTTGAGTTACTTATAAAAAAGAATAAAGGCCAGACAAAAAATAAATAAATTACCAACGAAATCATGTTGAAGACACCACACTCTTCTTGACTTCTAAAGCTCAGCTTTGTCTCACCTGTCAAGAGGTAAAGGGAAGGTAAGGGCTGCTATAAGACCTCCTCCCCAAAAAAATCAGGCATTGCAGTGAATGTGGGAAGTTCATGGTTTGTACAATGCAGCAAGCCATAAACTCACAAAAATTAAAACGGGCTTTTGCAAAAGGCTACGCCTCTCCCAAAACAAACTCCCTTTCCAGCCACTCCTAACCAAGAAGACTAGATTCCCACAAAGCCTCATTAACCAGAAATCAAAGGTAAATCAAAGTTAGGTTACAGAAACTTGAAAACTGGCTATGTAGACTTTCGCATCCATTGATCAGCTCAGGTGGGAGATGCTTTGATCTAGCTGACTGTCTGTTGCTGCAAGGAATTGTGCTCCCCAGTGTGCTGGCATATGAGGAACGTGGAGACGTTTTTGGTCCTGGAATATTTTGCAGACCACTATCAAATTTCCCATGTCCCAAAGATTAAATCAAAGCAAGCTTAGCATAGGGTGCTACTACAGATGCAACAAGCGTTGGGGAAAGTGCAGAGAAGAGCAACTAAGATGATCCAAGGCCTGGAGACTAAAACATATGAAGAACAGCTGCAAGACTTGGGTTTAGCTAGTCTAAAGAAAAGAAGAAACAGGGGCGACATGATAGCAGTGTTCCAGTATTGAGGGGCTGCCACAAAGAAGAGGGGGTCACATTATTCTCTAAAACACCAGAAGACAAGAAACAATGGTTGGAAACTGACCAAAGAGAAAAGCAACCAGGAATTAAGGAGAAACTTCCTAACAGTGAGGACAATTAACCAGTGGAACAGAAGTTGCCTCCAAAAATTGTGGGTGCTCCATTCACTGGTGGTTTTTAAGAAGAGACTGGACAATCACTATCAAGAGCCGAGGTGGCGCAGCAGTTAGAGTGCAGTACTGCAGGCCACTTTAGCTGACTCTGTTCAGCAGGTCAGCAGTTCAAATCTCACCGGCTCAAGGTTGACTCAGCCTTCCATCCTTCTGGGGTAGGTAAAATGAGGACCCAGATTGTTGGGGGCAATGTAAATATATATATACATTGCTTACTGGTGTACACCGCTTAGAGAGTGCTCGCATTTAAAGCGGTATATAAGTCTCATAAATAAATAAATAAATGGTATAGGTTCTCCTGCTTGAACAGGAGGCTGGACTAGAAGACCTCCAAGGTCCCTTCCAGCTCTATTCTGATTGATTGGTTGCATGTTACAGGATATTGAGACACAACAGTTTAAGGACTCACAGCTAGAAGGAGTCCCAGAAATTGCTGGTCAAGGTAGATAGAAAGCTTAGTTTGGGGTGTGCTGTAGATTAAAAAAAAATCAAAAGGAAACGTTATGGAGATATGAATCCATGCTACCTTGTTCTACTCGACGCAAGCGTATATTAGACTCTTCTTCAGGTCTTTTAACACTACGGATGGTATATCTGTGTTCCAGGTTGTGTGTAGTGCACATTGTGGGTGGTATGATGTACATGGCAGCGGGGGTGGTACCGACGTGAGATTGTCCAACAGTTCTGCTTATTGCAGCTCTTCATGACGATCTACAGGCAAGGTCAGGTGTACATCTGTGCTGGTATTTAGAGAAAGTGTATTTGTGGAGATAGAGTTGGCTTGTATGGCCTTGCTTGAAAAACACCTTCAAAAGGAAGAAGATAGCTTGTGTCATAAGCCCTTAGCAGAGAAGGGAGAGGAGTGTGTTACACAAGCAGGTGTGACCTTGGTCTGTGAGCAGAAGCTCCATACGGTCTTAATATCTATACTAAGTAGCTGTCTTCTAGTATTTGAGGGGCTGTCACAGAAAAGAAGGGAATGTCTATGGCAGCGTGCCTGGCTGAGGAATTCTGGGAGTTGAAGTCCACAAGTCATCAAAGGGCCAAGTTTGAAGACCCCTGGTCTATGGAGATCCTCTGTCTTCCAGCTCTGACTGGATGGTGGGGAAGGGCAGGATTTATACTCCTTGCAGACAGCTGGTCATTTGCATTCTTTTAGAGAGTCATTGAGGCCACTTGGAGGTTTACCTGTGTCCTCAGGAACCATTTGTGCTTCAGTTTGAGATGCAGACAATACAGGCTCATCCCTTGCAGCCTGCACCTGTCTTCAGCAGTGAAGGGATACAGAACAGAAAACATCCTACAGTCAAGAAGGCTCCACACACACTTGCACTACTCAGGTGACCCGGAGGACACAGGTATACCTCTAAGTGTATGACTTCCAAGTTTCCTCATAATTTATCCTGGTCTTTTTAAACTTCCTCCCTAGCAATGCAAGGCAGCTGATCTCTGTGTCTAAGGGTTGAGCTTGAAGACCTTCAAGGTCTTCCTTTCCCACCCCATGATTCTACGTTCTAGTGGTATCTTTTAGATCAGACATGTCAAACTGCCGGCCCACGGGCTGGGTGCGTCACGCCGAAACCGCACCCACCCCATTACCGGCAATGGGGAAAAAGTCACGATACGTCGTGCGCCGTCACATGATGTCACGAGTTTGACATGCCTGTTTCAGATGTTCTTACAAGGCAGATCTGGGCCTCACTGCCTTTCGCCATGCTGCATTCTGCAAATTCCTGAAATCTATGATTTCTCTTCTCTCTGTAGGGTTGCTTGTCCGAGCCACAAGGAAGAACCTGAATCCTGACGTGAGAAGGCTGGATTCATCTGCCACTGAACTGGGGGCCGGTTCTCTCTCTCCCTCTTTCTCCTGTTATGTCCAAGATCTGCACTTTGCCTGGCAATTGCTTTGAGTTCCAAAGGACCAGGGGACTAGGATGAGGAGGAGCAATAGATATTCCTTGAACCTGCTTTGGTTGTTGCCACCGTTCTTAGTGTGGACCGTGGTGGCCCTTGACTTGGGACCTTCGCCCTGCACCACCTTGGTCCAGGGCAAGTTTTTTGGATACTTCTCCTCTTTTGCCGTCTTCCCGTTGAACGCTTCCCGCTGCAATTGGATTATCCAGAACCCCGATCCTAGGAGATACACGTTGTACATGAAGGTTTTGAAGCCCTCGGGTCTCTGCGACCACCAGCAGATACACACGTACCAATTTGACTCCTTCTTGGAGTCTACACGGACGTACCTGGGCATGGAGAGCTTTGACGATGTGTTGAACCTTTGCGACGGCTCTACCCGCTACGCCTTCCTCCAGTCAAACAAGCAGTTCCTCCAGATGAAGCAGACTCTGTCCAAAGTGGACAACGGGTGGATCAGGTGGAAACCGGCCAAGGTTCAGGAAAGAGACTTCTCGGTTGAGTATCTTGTGGTTGGCAACAGAAGCCCTAGCAAAGCCGCTTGCCAGATGCTGTGCAAATGGCTGGATACTTGCTTGACCACCAGCAGCAGCTCGCACCCTTGTGGCATCATGCAGACACCGTGCTCTTGTTTCACTGGAGAGGTGCTGGATCAACCCAGTGAGATCTTTGGCTTAACCAAAAAGCAGGACAATTGTTTTAAGGATGGGATTTACCTGGAGAATTGCATGAGTTCCACCAAGGACACCACTGGGCTGGATTTCTTGGGTAAGTAAAGTGGTTGATGCTTTGATCGAAGGACCCCACAGAATGTTTGCTTAAATGGGTGATGTGATGCGATTTCTTTTCTTTTCAGCTGTTAGGGTGGCCTTCACGAATGATTTTATCGTCCAAGTTAATTTGCTTTGATTTAAACCAGTTATGACCAGCAGCACAGATCTATCTTGACTTGACTTTGAAAGGAACTGATGAATATACAAGTTGTCCTCCACTTATAACCATTCCTTTAGTGGCTGTTCGAAGTTACAATGGCCCTGAGCAAAAGTGACTTGCAACTCTTCCTCACACTAGCCAGCAGCACAGCATCCCCACGACTATGGGGTCAAAATTTGGGTGCTTGGCACACAGCATGTGTGTCAAGGTTCCGATTGATGATCCCAAAGAAAGAAGCACAGCTGAGAACTTCCAGACTCTAATGCAACACTTTATTGAGCACACCATATCGGCACAGATGACTGGAAAACCAGTTCTGGTTAAATTGGCACCAGAACAGCAAATTAAAAGCATAGAAACTCCCCTTCTCCCTGACAATGCAAGTCACATCCCCCAGTTAAGCATCAGACGATCGTTAGGAGCGAAATCTTCCGTTACATAGTAAATAATCTGAAGGGCTTGATTCCCAGACTTCACAACTCACTCCTGCAAATGCACATTCTGTTCAATAACCAGTGGAACAACCTGCCTCCAGAACCTGTGAATGCTCCAACACTGGAAGTTTTTAAGAAGGGACTGGACAGCCATTTGTCTGGAATGGTACAGGGTTTCCTGCCTGAGCAGGGGGTTGGGCTAGATGACCTCTAAGGTCCCTTCCAACTATTATTATTATTACTACTACTACTACTACTACTACTATAATTATAATTATTATTACTATTATTACTATTATTATGATGATGATGATTATGATGATTATTATTATTGATCATTGCACAGTCAGCCAGATGTTCAGATTGGATTTGGCATTTTTGTCTACCTATTGAGTCCTTCCCAAGGATCTGGGATAGGCAGATGTGGATGTTTGATGTTATTACAGATATCGTCGCAGGATAGAAGCGGTTCCTAGTAAGGCCGCCTTTTGCAATTGACTAATGGTGAATTTGTCAATGCCAATGATGGTGTTCAAGTGGTGCTCCAGTTGTTTTGGGATTGCACCCAAGGCTCCTGTTACTATTGGTACTACCCTTGCTTGCCTTTGCCACAGTCTTTCTATTTCTGTTTGTAGGTCTTTGTATTTTGTTATCTTCTCCAGTTCTTTCTCCTGCTGTCTCCAGGCACTGCCACATCCACTATTTGTCTTTCTTATCGACAATTGTTAAGTCTGGGGTGTTATGTTGCAGGTGCTTGTCTGTTTGAATTCTGAAGTCTCAGAGCAGTGTAATTTTATCATTTTCTATGACTTTCTCTATTTTATGATCCCACCAGTTCTTGCTTACAGACAAATGATATTTCTTGCAGATCTTCCAATGCACCATTGTTGCTACTTTGTCATGCTGCTGCTTGTAGTCAGTCTGTGCAATCTTCTTGCAGCAGCTTTATTGTTGTTGTTGTTGTTGTTGTTGTTATTATTATTATTATTATTATTATTATTATTATTATTATTATTATTATTATTATTATTATTATTATCCCCCTCCCCTCCCTGGGTCTGTAAGTAAGCCAAGAAACAGAAATGGCCAAAACATTTTAGTTTCTTTGAACCTTTCTTTCACAATATGATAATTGTAGTGTTCCGAGGTCATGTGATCCCCAACCTGTCCAACTCTGTTTATTCTACTCTACTCTACTCTACTCTACTCTACTCTACTCTACTCTACTCTACTCTACTCCACTCCACTCCATTCCGTTGCATTTCATTCCATTCCCTTCCGTTTCATGTTTTCTATTCCATTCCTTTCCATTCCATTCCATATTTTCTATTCCATTCCATTCCATATTTTCCATCCCATCCCAAAGCTCCCTTAACACTTTGTTCTGATTAATGGAAGCTTCACTGGTTGTCTACATAGCTTTAATGACACAATGTGACTCACATGCAAACATTCAGATTTGCAACTGGTAGGTGGACAAGACTTGGCTTCAAAATCCCTCTTTTCCTGTTTGCTTGTTCCTATCCAAAAGGAAATTCTCCTTCCAAAAAGAAAGCTGGAATTTCTCCCTCCTATCCCCACATCCATAAAATTATGGTGAACTTGCCAGCCTAATGTTGCTTCAAGAGTTGTTTTTATGCCTATTCCTTTTGAAAAAGAATCATACAACTTCTCGGCATTTTTAAGTTGTACTAACATTTTTCTGAATGTAAAATGAAAATCAAGAGACTAGGAAAAGAGGGAAAGAGAAAAACAAGGGGGAGAGGAGTGAACTTTTGCCCGACACTCCTGAGAACAGGACAAGAAATAAGATGGAAAGTTATCAAGGAGAGATCCAACCTAAATTAAGGAGATACTTCCTAACAGTCAGGACAATTAACCAGTGGAATAGCTTGCCACCAGAAGTTGTGGGTGCTCCATCACTGGAGGTAGCTGTATCCTGTATTCCAGTATCTGCCCCAAAGAAGAGGGGGTGAAATTATTCTCCAAAGCATCTGAAGACAGGACAAGAAACAATGGTTGGAAAATGACCAAAGAGAGAAGCAACTTGGAATTAAGGAGAAACTTCCTTACAGTGAGGACAATCAGCCAGTGGAACAGAAGTTGCTTTCAGAAGTCGTGGGTGCTCCATCACTGGAAGTTTTCAAGAAGAGACTAGACAGTCACTTGTCTGAGATGGTATAGGTTCTCCTGCTTGAGCAGGGGGCTGGACTAGAAGACCTCCAAGGTCCCTTTCCAGCTCTGTTCTGATTGATTGATCTTTCATCTTTGGTTTGGATCTGGGTGGGTGTTTGGATTCAACTCCGACTCATGGAGCTTCAGGTGTCTCCAAAGATGGAGGCCCAAGGAGGCCGTGTTTTTCTTTCCACATGACCTTGCCTCGTCTTTCTCTGGCTGTCTTCTCTGGGTCTGAAAGCAGATGGTGGAAACCAAAGGCAGGCGGTTGAGATCTCCGCAGAGCATCAATAAAACAAGCTAATATCCCAACCTGGTGCACCCACAGCAGGAACCCTGGAAGCCAACGAGATTGTCTTAGCAGATGCCCATGTTGTGCTCATCAATTCTGCATGCGATTTGCATGACTCACGCTGAGCATCAGAAGGGAAAGATAAATCCTCGCCTCTTCACCCTGGAAGCAGAGAAGCCATAATAGTTCCTGCGGAGTCCGAGGAAATCATCATTTGCTGGATGTAAGGGATCTCAGTTTTGATCTCCTCCGAATTTCTGGAGGTATCCTCTTCCCGTTGCATTTTTGAACAGCCGATTGAAGGACATTGTCTCCTTCACGTCCAGTTTTGGTCGCCACGATATAAACAAGATGCTGAGACTCTAGAAAGAGTGCAGAGAAGAGCAACAAAGATGATCAGGGGACTGGAGGCTAAAACATACAATGAACAGTTGCTGGAATTGGGTATGTCTCGTTTAAGGAAGAGAAGGACGAGGGGGGATATGATAGCAGTCTTCCAATATCTCAGGGGCTGCCCCAAAGAAGAGGGAGTCAAGCTATTCTCCAAAGGCCCTGAAGGCAGGACAAGAAGCAATGGATGGAGGGAAATTAACCAAGGAGAGAAGCAACCTAGAATATAAGGAGAAATTTCCTGACAGTTGGAACAATTGACCAGTGGAACAAGCTGCCTCCAGAAGTGGTGAATGCTCCAACACGAAGTTTTTAAGAAGAGATTGGACAACCATTTGTCTGAAATGGTATAGGGTTTCCTGCCTGAGCAGGGGGTTGGACTAGATGACCTCCAAGGTCCCTTCCAACTCTGTTATTCTGTATTCCGTAGCTTCTAAGGGCTTCCCTACCAAGACTGTGTTGCAGTAGTCCAGTGAAAAGAAGAAGGGTGACATGATAGCAGTCTTCTAATATCTAAGGGGCTGCTGCAAAATAGACAGGGGGATCAATCTATTCTCCAAAGCCGCTGAAGGCAGGACAAGAAGCAACGGATGGAAACTAATTAAGGAGAGAAGCAACCTGGAACTAAGGAGAAACTTCCTGACCGAGGGGGGGGGGTTGGACTAGAAGACCTCCAAGGTCCCTTCCAGCTCTATTCTGAATTGAAAAAAAAAAATGGCTGGGTGGAAATTGTACATCTCTATTTTGGTTCAACCTTGTTCAAATCACCCCACCCTCCATTCCAACAGTCGAACAAGATGCAGTTGAGTGATGAGAAAAGTAAGGTTTCATAGTTAGACAAATGCACAGGTACCTGGCTCAACAGTGGTGCCTGTGAGAAGGATCTATGTGGCCTGGTGGACCAGCACTTAAATATTGAGCCAGTAGTATGTTGCAGCTGCCAGAAAAGCCAGTGCAGTCCTGCCTCAACAGAACAGTCCCCATCAAGATCACGAGAGGTGATAGTACCACTTTATAAAGCCTTAGTAAGGACACACCTGGAATACTGCAGCCATTTTTGATCACCATATCACAAAAAAAGATGTTGAGAGTTTGGAAAAAATTCAGAGAAGAGCAACAAACTCCTCCTCCTCATCTTTGCAAACCCCATTCCCTTCTAGCACTGATGATGTTACCTATTTGGATAATGAAACGTCTGCAAGAAAATCACCAAGCTCAGAGAGCACCAAGAACCCCACAGTCTTTCTTCTTCTTCTTTCTTCTTCTTCTTCTTCTTCTTCTTCTTCTTCTTCTTCTTCTTCTTCTTCTTCTTCTTCTTCTTCTTCTTCTTCTTCTTCTTCTTCTTCTTCTTCTTCTTCTCCTCCTCCTCCTCCTCCTCCTCCTCCTCCTCCTCCTCCTCCTCCTCTTCTTCTTCCTTCTCCTCCTCCTCCTTCTTCTCCTCCTCCTTCTCCTCCTCCTCCTCCTCCTCCTCCTTCTCCTCCTCATCATCATCATCTTTGCAAACCCCATTCCCTTCTAGCACTGATGATGTTACCTATTTGGATAATGAAATGTCTGCTAGAAAATCACCAAGCTCAGAGAGCACCAAAGACCCCACAGTCTTTTTTCTCCTCCTCCTCCTCCTCCTCCTCCTCCTCCTCCTCCTCCTCCTCCTCCTCCTCCTCCTCCTCCTCCTCCTCCTCCTCATGTCTTAACAACCTGGACTGAATGTATGAGATGCTGAATTAAAACAAAAATGTGATCCATAAAAGTTTTATTGCAGCAGGGATGCGTTGGGCACCCTGAGAATTATAAAAGACCTGGATAGCTGATGTAGATGTAGATGCATTTATTATAGTTTTATTAACTCAATCCCCAGGTTGTCCATGCTCTTTTTAATCTTAATTATCTTTTGGTTGGCCTGAGTGATAACCCTGTTCTATATTGCTGCCACGTTCTGTTTAGTAACTGGCGAGATTCGGCAGGACCTCACTAGGAAGAGTTTGATTTGATTAAGGCTGTTCTAGGTTTTGTAAGAACAATAAATGTTAACCCACCGGTTTATCTGTTTCTAGCTTTAATTTACAACCGTCTCTTCACCCAAGCCTTAGGGCTAATGGCCCTGTCAGGGTCTAAGTGGGTGAGCTGGATTGAGAATGTTTCACCTGCACTGACCGGGTTCAATTGATCTTTTATTCCATGTTGTTTTATTTATCTTATATTATCTTCGATTTTTATTTCCACCTTTTGTGTTGTACAACACTGTTGAGTGATTGAAAAAGCCTTTTAACTACAAGGTCCTTGGTGCTCTCTGAGCTGGGTTTTTTTTCTTTCTTTCTTGCAGACGTTTCATGACCCAACTAGGTAACATCATCAGTCCTAGAAGGAAGCATGGGTTTGCTCTCTTTTATCTATTAGCGGCTTGCCCTGTCAGTGATGGTGGGAATGTTTTTGGCTTGATTAGGCTGTTGTTTCTTATTTGTTTGTCTAGACTCTAGACTGATAGTTCTAACACTGACAGAGCAAACCACTTGTATATAAAGCAGTGGTTCTCAACCTGTGGGTCGGGACCCCCATTTGGGGTCGAACGACCATTTCACGGGGGGTCGCCAAACAACGCAGTCCGCCATTTCCCCCCCCTTTTCCTTAGCTGTGCTACTCCCTTTTATTCTATTGGCTTTTGAAAACCAATAAATAGACTCTCTTGAATAGAGTCTAATTCTGTTGGCTTTCAAAAGCCAATAGGAATTGTCCAGGCTGTCTTTGCCCTGCTGAGCCCACCAAAAGTCCCATTCTGCAAATGGTGCTGCACCAGTGGAGTAGTCCTCGACTTACGACCGGTTGAGTAGTCCTCGACTTTCGACCGGTTGGGGGTTGCGGCATTAAAAAGATTGAGAACCACTGATATAAAGAGAGACTCCCTTTTAGCACTGCTGATGTTATCTGGGCAATCAAATGTCTGCAAGGAAAATAACCAAACTCAGAGAGTACCAAGCACCCCCAAAATCTCCTCCTCCTCCTCCTCCTCCTCCTCCTCTACGGACCCCCATTCCCTTCCAGTACTGATGAGTTACCTAGTTGGGTAATGAAACATCTGCAAGAAAACCACCAAGCTCAGAGAGCACCAAGGACTCCACTGTCCTCCTCCTCCTCCTCCTCGTTCACTTTCTCCCCCCTCCCAAACCCCTTCTAGTGCTAATGATGTTACCTAATTGGGCAATGAAACATCTGCAAGAACACCACCTACTCAGAGAGAACCAAGGACCCCCACTATTTGCCTCTGAGCTATAAATATTCTCTGCCTTCAAACCTTCCTCTAGCACGGATGATATTTACCTAGGTGGGTAATGAAACATCTGCAAGAAAACTACCAAGCTCAAAGTCCTCACAGCCCTCCTCCTCCTCCTCCTCCTCCTCCTCTTCCTCCTCCTCCTCTCCTCCTCTCTGCAAACGCCATTCCCTTCTAGCAGTGATGACGTCACCTAGGTGAGTCATGAAACATCTGCAAGGAAACCACAAAGCTCAGAGAACACCAAGAACCCCACAGTCTTCCTCTTCCTCCTCTTCTCCTCCTCCTCCTCCTTCCTTCTAGCATTGATGACGTTATCTAGTTGGGTCATGAAAGGTCTGCAAGCAAACAACCAAGATCAGAGAGCATCATGGACTCCACAGGCTTCCTCCTCCTCCTCCTCCTCCTCCTCCTCCTCCAAGCTCAGAGAGCACCAAGGCCCCACAATCCAATCCTTAGCTACAAATATTCTCTCCCATTAGTCCTTTTACCCTAGCCTTAACACTATGGTGGTTACTAGCATGATCCGGGAAACAGAAAGTAATGGAGAAGACAGTGTCTGTAGGAAGTAAAGTATGGTTGACACTTCCTACTTCACATATGTACATATTTAGTCTATTGATCAGGCAACTGGTTGAACTGCACAGCCAAATATTTCCTCCAGATTGAATTTTCTAACTTGTAAGGCACAAAATTAGAACAATTTATCAGTGAACAACCTGCCTCCAGAAGCGGTGAATGCTCCAACACTGGAAGTATTTTAAGAAGGGACAGCCATTTGTCTGAAATGGTGTAGGGTTCCTGCCTGAGCAGGAGGTTGGACTAGATGACCTCCAAGGTCCCTTTCAACTCTGATATTCTATTCTATTCCATTCCATTCCATTCCATTCCATTCCATTCCATTCCATTGCATTGCATTCCATTGCATTCCATTCCATCCATTCCATTCCATTCCATTCTATTCTATTCTATTCTATTCTATTCTATTCTATTCTATTCTATTCTATTCTATTCTATTCCTTATTCTATTCTATTCCATTCCATTATTCTATTCTATTCTATTCTATTCTATTCTATTCTATTCTATTCTATTCCTTATTCTATTCTATTCCATTCCATTATTCTATTCTATTCTATTCTATTCTATTCTATTCTATTCTATTCTATTCTATTCCTTATTCTATTCTATTCCATTCCATTATTCTATTCTATTCTATTCTATTCTATTCTATTCTATTCTATTCTATTCTATTCTATTCTATTCCTTATTCTATTCTATTCCATTCCATTATTCTATTCTATTCTATTCTATTCTATTCTATTCTATTCTATTCTATTCTATTCTATTCTATTCTATTCTATTCTATTCTATTCTATTCTAAACATGTGCCTGCATACACACATATACATACACACAGGCACACACTTCCTCTGGAACTCTCTGGAAGAGGAAATCCAAAATGTTTGGGCCTTCTACAATACTTCTTTGAAAGGGTAGAAAATGCCAGTGGACACCCAAGCATTTTGTCCTCTTTTTCATTGGATCTTTCTGCTCATCAGCTCCCAAATAAAAGACCTTTCAAACAACTGACGTTACCATTCCACATTCATTGCTGTGGTGGTCTCCGTTTAATGCTCAGAAGTCAATGTCATACAATAACAATTTTGTGTGGTGTCACACCTCATGAATTCAAGGCTCATCGCCGTCCCACATGACTTATCCCATTAAGTGAATGTTTACTAGCTTGGGGAATATAAATTACTACGTCACAGTAAATCTTTTTGCCGGGAGATTTTGGCTGGAGATTCTGAAAAGTACCAGTATTAACAGAATAACAAAGTTGGAGGGGACCTTGGAGGTCATCTAGTCCAACCCCCTGCACAGGCAGGGAAACCCTACACCATTTCAGACAAATGGTTCTCCAATCACTTCTTAAAAACTTTCAGTGATGGAGCATTTACAGCTTCTGGAGGCAGGTGTTCCACTGGTTAATTGTTCTAACTGTCAGGAAGTTTCTCCTTAGTTCTAGGTTGCTTCTCTCCTTGATGAGTTTCCACCCGTTGCTTCTTGTCCTGCCTTCAGGTGCTTTGGAGAATAGTTGACCCTGTCTTCTTTGTAGCAGCCCCTTAGATATTGTAAGACTGCTATCTGAATAACAAAATTGGGACCTTTGGGTGTCATCTAGTCCAACCCCCTGCTCAGGCAGGAAACCCTATACCATTTCAGACAAATGGCTGTCCAGTCTCTTCTTAAAAACTTCCAGTGTTGGAGCATTCACAGCTTCTGGAGGCAGGTTGTTCCACTGGTTAATTGTTCCAACTGTCCAGGAAATTTCTCCTTTGTTCTAGGTTGCTTTTCTCCCTTGGTTAGTTTCTATCCTTTGCTTTTTGTCCTGCCTTCAGGCACTTTGGAGAATAGCTTGACTCCCTCTTCTTTGGGGCAGCTCCTGAGATATTGGAGCACTGCTATCATGTCACCCCTCATCCTTCTCTTCATTAAACAATTTCAGACAAATAGTTGTCCAGCTCTCTTCTTAAAAACCTCCAGGGTTGGATCACCCACAACTTCTGGAGGCAAGCTGTTCCACTGATTTATTGTTCTCACTGTCAGGAAATTTTGCCTTAGTTCCAGGCTGATTCTCTCCTTGATTAGTTTCCATTCATTGCTTCTCATCTTAACTTCTGGTGCTTTGGAGAATAGCTTGACCCCTTCTTCTTTGCGGCAGCCCGTCAAATATTGGAAGACTGTTATAATGTCACCCCAATCCCTCATTGCTGCAAAGATATGAGTGGATAATTCTGCAGGAGTTTCGTCTCCTAAATGCCTCAAAAATACAGTATGATTTAAGGGCCCTGGCATCAAAAGATGAAGTGCTGCGAGAAAGAACATGGCAGGGATATAAAATCTGAATGGTGAAAGAGAGAGACTTGCTAAGTGCCCCTTGGCTATAGCAAAAATCATTTACTTTTAGTCTGTGCCTAGCATGCATTTAACGATAAACCCATTCCAATAAATTTCCACATTATCTTGCAAATTAAAGCAGAGGCACGCATTCGCCTTTAGTTCGCATGCAATTTTTGATAAGGGAAGAAATTTGGTCATAGCTGTCCTTAATGCAAGTATTTCTGCATGCTTCTTTTTTTCACTTCCCCTAATGAATCCATTTTCTGTACAGCAGTGTCCTGAATCTATCCATTTTTGGCTTTGGTATTCCTGGATGACAAATGGACTGCAAAATTCAGGGAAGGTTTTGCAGTGGTCTGAATGTTTTGGAAAATGTTAATTGGGATGGGAAGGAATGAGATGGGAGTGGGAGTGGAGTAGAGTAGAGTAGAGTAGAGTAGAGAGTAGGAGTAGAGTAGAGTAGAGTAGGTAGAGTAGAGTAGAGTAGAGTAGAGTAGAGTAGAAGAGAAGAGAAGAGAAGAGAAGAGAAGAGAAGAGAAGAGAATATATGGAATGGAGTGGAATGAAAGGGAAGGGAAGGGAAGGGAAGAGAAGAGAAGAGAAGAGAAGAGAAGAGAAGAGATGGAATGGAATGGAATGGAATAAAATAGAATAGAATAGAATAGAATAGAATAGAATAGAATAGAATAGAATAGAATAGAATAGAATAGAAAATATGGAATGGAATAGAATAGAATAGAATAGAATAGAATAGAATAGAATAGAATAGAATAGAATAGAATAGAATAGAAAATATGGAATGGAATAGAATAGAATAGAATAGAATAGAATAGAATAGGAATAGAATAGAATAGAATAGAATAGAATAGAATAGAATAGAATAGAAAATATGGAATGGAATGGAATGGAATGGTATAGAATAGAATAGAATAGAATAGAATAGAATAGAATAGAATAGAATGGAATGGAATGGAATGGAATGGAATGGAATGGAATGGAATAGAATAGAATAGAATAGAATAGAATAGAATAGAATAGAATAGAATAGAATAGAATAGAATAGTTGGAAGGGATCCTGGAGATCTTCTAATCCATCCCTCTATCTGAGGCAGAAGACCTTATACCATTATACCATCCCAGATAAATGTTTGTGCAGTCTCTTTTTAAAAATTCCAGTGTTGGAGCATTCCCAACTTCTGGAGGCAGGTTGTTCCACTGAGCAAAGCAAACATATTCATTCCCCCATTAAATAGTTGGATGATCTTTTGGCAAAAATAAATAACATGACCCCCCCCTCCCCACACATACCCTTCTGTTCTCTTCTTCCCCCTCATCTCTATTTTTTAACACCATTGCTGCTTCCCACACCCTTTTTCAGAGAGATGAAACTTCCACTCCTGAAAATACCCTTTGAAATATTCACGTTTTAATTAATGGACTTCATCGTATCAGCTTTATATTAAGCAATAAAAGGAAGAAGGCCAATTTGGTTGTGGGGAAAAAGAACACTGGGAAGAAGAAAGGATGACTAGATCTTCCTAGCCCATTGCCTGACCTGCCCCTTATCCTGGTTTCTTCATCAGGGAAAGCTGGATAGAGGAATCCATGCGGAAAATCCATAGGGTACAATAATAATAATAATAATAATAATAATAATAATAATAATAATAATAATAATAATAATAATAATAATAATAATAATAATAATAATAATTCTGGCTGCCCAAGACCAAGCCTTAAGGACAAATGCATACAAAGTCAAAATTGAGAAGACAGCAACAGACAGTAAGTGGACCACCTGGTAAGCTGCTGCAAGAAGATCACACAGACTGACTACAAGCAGCGGCATGACAAAGTAGCAACAATGGTGCATTGGAAGATCTGCAAAAAATATAATTTGCCTGCAAGCAAAAACTGGTGGGATCATAAAATAGAGAAAGTCATAGAAAATGATAAAATTAAACTGCTCTGGGACTTCAGAATTCAAACAGACAAGCACCTGCAACATAACACCCCAGACTTAACAATTGTCGATAAGAAAGACAAAAAAGTCTGGATAGTGGACGTGGCAGTGCCTGGAGATAGCAGAATAGAAGAGAAAGAACTGGAGAAGATAACAAAATACAAAGACCTACAAATAGAAATAGAAAGACTGTGGCAAAAGGAAACAAGGGTAGTACCAATAGTCATAGGCTCCTTGGGTGCAATCCCAAAACAACTGGAGCACCACTTGAACACCATCATCGGCATTGACAAATTCGCCATTAGTCAATTGCAAAAGGCGGCCTTATTAGGAACTGCTTCCATCCTGCAACGATATCTGTGATACCATCAAACATCCACATCTGCCTATCCCAGGTCCTGGGTAAGGACTCGATAGATAGACAAAATGCCAAATCCAGTCTGAACATCTGGCTGACTGTGCGATGATCCTCCATAATAATAATAATAATAGGAAGGGACCTTGGAGGTCATCTAGTCCAAGCCCCTGCTCAAGCAGGAAATCCTATACCATTTCAGACAAATGGCTGTCCAGTCTCTTCTTAAAAACCTCCAGTGTTGGAGCATTCACCACTTCTGGAGGCAGGCTGTTCCACTGGTTAATTGCTCTCACTGTCAGGAAATTTCTCCTTAGTTCTAAGTTGCTTCTCTCCTTGATTAGTTTCCATCTGTTGCTTCTTGTCCTGCCTTCAGGGGCTTTGGAGAATAGCTTGACTCCCTCTTCTTTGGGGCAGCCCCTGAGATACTGGAAGACTGCTATCACGTCACCCCTCGTCCTTCTCTTCATTAAACTAGACATACCCAATTCCTGCAACCATTCTTCATATATTTTAGCCTCCAGTCCAGGAATTTCTCCTTAGTTCTAGGTTGCTTCTCTCCTTGATCAGTTTCCATCTGTTGCTTCTTGCCCTTCCTTCAGGTGCTTTGGAGAATAGCTTGACTCCCTCTTCTTTGGGGCAGCCCCTGAGATACTGGAACACTGCTATCATGTCCCCCCTCGTCCTTCTCTTCATTAAACTAGACATGCCCAATTCTAGCAACCGCTCCTTATATGTTTTAGCTTCCGGTCCCCTGATCATCTTTGTTGCTCTTCTCTGCAACATCCCCAAAGTCACGGGTTCGAAATTCAGGCATTTGGCAACCGGCATGTATTTCTGTCCATTTTTTTTAGTTCGTTGACCAAAATATAAAATACTGAGATGCAAATATTTCTGTATTTTGGCAGATTGGCCTGTATTTAGGATCATTGTGGCCTCCGGAAGCCAAGTGATTTGCAACTTTCCTAGCAGGCATCTCTACAGTGTTAATGGGGGAAGCCAGATCTGCTTAACGATGGAGTGAGTCACTTAAGGACGGCAGGGATTTGCTTAACACCCATGGCCAAAAAGATCATGCAATTGGGCCTGGCTCGCTTAATGACGGACTTGCAAAAATACTGCTCCCCATTGTAAGTCCAGGATTATCTTTGCATCAAAGGGCTGATTTCGCCTTGAATCTCACTTGATCGAAGAAAGAATCTCTTTCGGAACTCACGAAAACCCGTTACAGACAGTTCTCGACTTGCAAACGTTTGTTTAGTGACCGTTCAAAGTTACCAGGGCACTGAAAAAAAAAGTGACTTACACTCATTTTTCAGCCTGACAACCGTTGCAGCGTTCCCCATGGTCACGTGATCAAAATTCAGAGGCTTGGCAACTGACTCGTATTTATGACGGTTACATGTGTCTTGGGGTCAGGTGATCTCCTTCGGCGATTTTCCGAGAAACAAAGTCGAGGGGGAAGCCAGATTCACATGTTACTAACTTAACGACTAGATTTAGAATAGAATACAGCTGGAAGGGACCTTGGAGGTCTTCTAGTCCAGCCCCCTGCTTGGAATGGAATAGAGTAGAGTAGAGTAGAGTAGAGTAGAGTAGAGTAGAGTAGAGTAGAGTAGAGTAGAGTAGAGGAGAAGAATAGAATAGAATAGAATAGAATAGAATAGAATAGAATAGAATAGAATAGAATAGAATAGAATAGAACCTGGAAGGGACCTTGGAGGTCTTCTAGTCCAGCCCCCTGCTTGGAATGGAATAGAGTAGAGTAGAATAGAGTAGAGTAGAGTAGAGTAGAGTAGAAGAATAAAATAGAATAGAATAGAATAGAATAGAATAGAATAGAATAGAATAGAATAGAATAGAATAGAATAGAATAGAATAGAATAGAACAGAACAGAACAGAACAGAATAGAATAGAATAGAAAATATGTAATGGAATAGAATAGAATAGAATAGAATAGAATAGAATAGAATAGAATAGAATAGAATAGAATAGAATAGAATAGAATAGAATAGAACCTGGAAGGGACCTTGGAGGTCTTCTAGTCCAGCCCCCTGCTTGGAATGGAATAGAGTAAAGTAGAGTAGAGTAGAGTAGAGTAGAAGAATAGAATAGAATAGAATAGAATAGAATAGAATAGAATAGAATAGAATAGAATAGAATAGAATAGAATAGAATAGAATAGAATAGAATAGAATGGAACCTGGAAGGGACCTTGGAGGTCTTCTAGTCCAGCCCCCTGCTTGGAATGGAATAGAGTAGAGTAGAGTAGAGTAGAGTAGAAGAATAGAATAGAATAGAATAGAATAGAATAGAATAGAATGGAACCTGCTTCTAGTCCAGCCCCCTGCTTGGAATGGAATAGAGTAGAGTAGAGTAGAGTAGAGTAGAGTAGAGTAGAGTAGAGTAGAGTAGAGTAGAAGAATAGAATAGAATAGAATAGAATAGAATAGAATAGAATAGAATAGAATAGAATAGAATAGAATAGAATAGAATAGAATAGAACGGACGGAACGGAATGGAATGGAATGGAACCTGGAAGGGACCTTGGAGGTCTTCTAGTCCAGCCTCCTGCTTGGAATGGAATAGAGTAGAGTAGAGTGGAGTGGAGTGGAGTAGAGTGGAATGGAATGGAATAGAACCTGGAAGGGACCTTGAAGGTCTTCTAGTCCAACCCCCTAGTCTCTTCTTAAAAATCTCCAGTAATGGAGCACTCAGAACTTCTGGAGGCAAGCCCCTCCCACTATTTAATGAAAGAATAACAGAATTAATTAACAACTGCAGCAAAAAAAGGCCACAACATGGAGCAAATCTCACTTAATGAATGTTTCACGTATTAGCAACAGAAGCTTTGGGCTCCGTTGTGATCATAAGTCAAGGACTGCCTGTGTTTGGACACTGCCTGCCTCCTAAAGGCTGAGAGGAAAGGACCGCCTTTGATCACTCCATCGCACTGACGCTCAGGCTGTGTCTTGGCTTATTCATGAAAACTATTCAGCGACAGCAGTGAATGCAAGAGGAGTGTGTCTTAAATGGATGGAAGAGATGGATAGAAATTCAGATCTTACGTCTCTTTCTGATTTGGGCAACGTGATGCGCTGAGGTCTTCTCATTTTGGAGCAGATGGAATGGTTAATGCCTGGGCATTTTAACAACCAAACCTACCTAAAGGATTCTTCTTCTTCTTCTTCTTCTTCTTCTTCTTCTTCTTCTTCTTCTTCTTCTTCTTCTTCTTCTTCTTCTTCTTCTTCTTCTTCTTCTTCTTCTTCTTCTTCTTCTTCTTCTTCTTCTTCTTCTTCTTCTTCTTCTTCTTCTTCTTCTTCTTCTTCTTTCTTCTTCTCTCCTCCTCCTCTCCTCTCCTCCTCCTCCTCCTCCTCCTCCTCCTCCTCCTTCTCCACCTCCTTCTCCTCCTCCTCCCCCTCCTCCTCCTTCTTCTCCCTTCTCCTCTCTTCCCCTTCCTCCTCCTCTTCCTCCTCCTTCCTTCTCCCTGCAAGCCCACCTCTATTCTAGCATCGATGATGCTGGCAAGTTGGGTCATGAACATCTGCAACAACCAAGCTCAGAGAGCACCAAGGACTCCACAATACTTCTCCTTCTCCTTCTCCTTCTTCTCCTTCTCCTTCTTCTCCTTCTCCTTCTTCTAATTCTCCTTCTGCTCCCCCTCCTCCTTCTTCTCCTTCTCCTTCTCCTCTCCTCCCCTTCCTCCTCCTCCTTCTCCCTGCAAGCCCACCTCTATTCTAGCATCGATGATGCTAGCAAGTTGGGTCATGAAACATCTGCAACAACCAAGCTCAGAGAGCACCAAGGACTCCACAATACTTCTCCTTCTCCTTCTCCTCCTTCTCCTTCTTTCCCCTCCCTCTCCCTTCCCCTCCCCCTCCTTTACCATCTTCCTCCTCCTCCTTCCCCTTTTCCCCCTCCTCCTCCTCTCCCCCCTCCTCCTTTTCCTAATTTGCCAGAGGTTATTAGCTTCCAACATCCATGCATTTGAATGATCCCTGTCTTTCTGGGACCTTGGAGGTTAAAACTGCAAGCTGTGGAAAGCCTTGCACATATCTGACATCGCAACCTCAGGCAATCCCTAATCAAGTTGAGGTTTTTTTTTTTTTCTTTTTTTAAAGCCCTCCCTGCTCAACATTTAGAAGCCTCTTTTCAATGTCTCATTACCTGGACAGAATTTAATCTCAGCTCAATCATGACCGGATCATCGGTGGATATTTTCAGACGTGCCTATAGCAAGGGCTCTGCTGCTCTCCAAAGCTGACCTTGCCTGCAAGAGCTGACACGGTGTAGCTTTTATGTGGGAATGGGTGCACCTGGCAGGTGCACCCTCACAAGAACATTGAGTCATCCCTGGAGGAGAACAAGCCTTCCCCGTAGGAAAAAAAAAAAAAAGGTACAAATGTCATTTTTCTTCGAGCCGGCTGCAAGCCGGGAATCACTCTGAATAATTTTGAGCGTGTGAGAAAAACAGCCTTCCTGATTGCTTGGAATTTTTTTTCTTCTTTTCTTCTTTTAATCTGATGTGCCAGCATGCTACATGCACTCGAGGGGATTGGCAGGGAGAGACAATCATGCAATCTGCATCACAGCAGCCATGCAAATTCCACCCTTGGGGCTCTGCAATAGACATCACCGAGCGGGCCGATGTTCCAAGGCATGTTCTGTCATTTTCAGAAAAAAAAAAATGTCTTAATTCTGCAGCTGTCTCATGGGGTATTGGCTGTTTGTTTGAATGTGGACAATTTAATCGGACTAGAGCTGGAAGGGACCTTGGAGGTCATCTAGTCCAACCCCCTGCTCAAGAAAGAGACCCTATTCCAGTTCAGAACAAATGGCTGTCCAGTCCCTTCTTAAAAGCCTCCAGTGTTGGAGCACCCACGACTTCTGGTGGCAAGCTGTTCCACTGGTTAATTGTCCTCTCTGTTAGGAAGCTTCTCCTTAATTCCAGGTTGCTTCTCTCCTTGATGAGTTTCCATCCATTGCTTTTTGTTTTGCCTTCTGGTGCTCTGGAAAATAGGTTGACCCCCTCCTTTCAAATAGCAGAACACTGTTTTCATGTCACCCCTAGTCCTTCTTTTCTCTACACTGGCCAAACCCAAATCCTGCAGCGGTTCTTCATAGGTTTTAGTCTCCAGGCCTTTAATCATCTGAGTTGCTCTTCTCTGCACTTTCCCCCCCCCCCAAAGTCTCAACCTCTTTTTTGTAATAGTGATGACCAAAACTGGAGGCAGGATTCCAGGTGTGGCCTTACTAAGGCTTTAGAAAGCGGTACTATGAAGGATAAGCAAGAATGGGGAATTAACAGATACGGGGTTAGATAGTAATAGTAGTAAAGTTGGAAGGGACCTTGGAGGTCATCTAGTCCAACCCCCTGCTCAGGCAGGAAACCCTACACCATTTCGGACAAATGGCTGTCCGAGTCTCTTCTTAAAAATGTCCAGTGTTGGAGCATTTACTGCTTCTGGAGGCAGGCTGTTCCACTGAATTAATACTGTTTAATAACTGATTAATACTGCTAGGCCCAGAGAAAAAACAAATAAAGAATATTTATAAACACCTGTTGGAACATAAGCTATATGAGGAGCAGGTTAAAGAAACAATGGTGACATGGGCAATAGATCTAGGTTCTAGGATATAATATAAATATGGATCAATGGCAGCGAGTGTGGGAGCGAAATAACAAAATCACAGAGGCGACATCATATAAAGAAAACCTGTATAAGATGGTTTACACATGGCATCTCCCTCCAGCCAGATTAGCCAAAATGTATAACGGATATTCGTCTAGTGTTGGAAATGTAAAAAGAAAAGGGCACCTTTTTTCATGTATGGTGGACATGTAGAGAAGCACAGGTGTACTGGCGTATGGTCTGGGATTGGGCAATAGAAATGACTAGGCAAAACATTCAATACAAACCGGAGACATTACGATTAGGAATACTAGAGAAAAATGTAAATAAAGAGGACACATATTTAATTATCCATGTGGTCACGGCAGCAAGGATACTATTTGCTCAAAAGTGGAAAGCAATGGAAGTGCCGAGTGGGGGGAAGCACTAATAAAGAAAATTATGTCTTGCGCAGAACTAGATAGGATAACTAAAAGATTAAAAAATCGGGAAGAAACAGAATTTTATCGAATATGGAATAAATGTTATAGATGGAGGGAAAAAAATGGAGGTCACAGTAAAGAGATACACCGAGATAGACTAGAAATGTATAGTTGTATATAGGTACTGTATATTATATGTAATTAAGGTACAATATGGACTGAGATGTCAGTCAAAGATGATTTACCATGTTCAATGTTTTTTAATCCTTTTTTTTTCTTTGTACTTAAGAATTTTTTTTTTAAAAAAAGAAAAGAAAGCGGGTACTAATACTTCACGTGATTTTGATTCTATGCCTCTGTTTATACAACCAAGGATTGCATTGCCTTTTTTTGTTTGTTTGTTTGGCGGCTGGCTCATGTTTAGGTGTTTAAGCTCATGTTTAAGGCTTGTAAAAGGAATCACTAGATCGAAGATTCCTCCTTGCATAGAAGAATGTGAGCCCAGTTGGGTACAATGAAATTGGGTACAATGAAATTGGTGAAATTGGTGATCCTCGATTTAGAACGATTCGTGTATTTATAAATACATTTCCATTCTTTCTTCATTCATTTGCATTCATTTGAGTATAAATCCTTCCATTCCTCACCATCTAGTCAGAACTGAAGAAGCTTCTGGGATGAGAAGCGAAACCTCTTCAAAGAAAAACGAGAGAGTCCAGTTGCCTTCTGAAAAAAAGCACCTTTGGGACAACCCCGACCTGGATGATGGAGGATCTCCATAGACATTAAGTAAATCAGTGGAAAATCTAGCTTAGCAACTGCATGATTCACTTAAAAACCATGCAAGAAATGGTGGTGAAATCAAGCACTTAACAAACACCTTGCTCAGCGGAGGAAATTCTGTCAAATTTTGCTTGTCAGTCAAGGACTACCTATACAGTAGATCACACTCTACTTCTTACAGAGAAGTCGGAAAAGCGATCACGTGATGTGGCTTCTCAAGTTGAACTCCTGTCTAGTCTAATGAAGAGAAGGACAAAGGGTGACATGATAGCAGCCTTCCAATATCTCAGGGGCTGCCCCAAAGAAGAGGGAGTCAAGCTCTTCTCAAAGCACCCAAAGGCAGGACAAGAAGCAATGGATGGAAATTCATCAAGGAAAGAAGCAACCTAGAACTAAGGAGAAACTTCCTGACAGTGTAGAACAATTACCAGTGGAACAACCTGCCTCCAGAAGCGGTGAATGCTCCAACACTGGAGGTTTTTAAGAAGAGACTGGACAGCCATTTGTCCAAAATGGTATAGGGTCTCCCGCTGGAGCAGGGCGTTGGACTAGATGACCTCCAAGGTCCCTTCCAGTTCTATTCTGAATTGAATAGTCTGATGAAGAGAAGGACTAGGGGGGACCTGGTAGCAGCCTTCCAATGTCTCAAGGGCTGCCACAAAGAAGAGGAGTCAAGCTATTCTCCAAAGCACCTGAGGCAGAACAAGAAGCAACAGATGGAAACTAACCAAGGAGAGAAGCAACCTGGAACTAAGGAGAAATTTTCTGACAGTGAGAACAATTATCCAGTGGAACAACCTGCCTCCAGAAGCGGTGAATGCTCCAACACTGGAAGTTTTTAAGAAGAGACTGACAGCCATTTGTTCGAAATGGTGTAGGCTTTCCTGCCTGAGCAGGGGGTTGGACTAGATCAGTGGTTCTCAACCTGTAGGTCGGGACCCTATTTGGGGTCGAACGACCATTTCACGAGAGTTGCCAAACAACGCAGTCCGCCATTTTCCCCCCTTTTCCTTAGCTGTGCTACTCCCTTTTATTCTATTGGCTTTTGAAAGCCAATAGAATAGACTCTCTTGAATAGAGTCTAATTCTATTGGCTTTCAAAAGCCAATAGGAATTGTCCAGGCTGTCTCTGCCCTGCTGAGCCCGCCAAAAGTCCCATTCTGCAAACGGTGCTGCACCAGTTGAGTAGTCCTCGACTTACGACCGGTTGAGTAGTCCTTGACTTACGACCGGTTGGGGGTCGTGGCATTAAAAAGGTGGAGAACCACTGGACTAGATGATCTGCAAGGTCCCTTCCAATTTTATTATTATTATTATTGTTCTGGTGTAACCAGGTTAGGTTCTCTTCAAAGATCTAGCATTCGCCTTTCTGTGCTTCTTGCTGTTTGACCTGAATTCAAACTTATAACCAACTAAACGTCTCCCCGAAGGAAAATCTTGCTTTTTTCATTCTCTGCTTCCCGCTGCTTGGCCTGAATTCAAGCTGACCTTGAAAGAAGAATACACACTGATTGCTATTCTCAATTCGGACAGCGAAAGGTTGGAGAAAGTACATCCCACCTGCAGCCATTCAGACTTCAAACTACGATGGTCATTTTTATTTGCTCCGCTGATTTATTTCCCTGAAATCTTGATGCCCTGGCTTCCTTTTCAGATATCGATCCAAGGAACGTCCAGCGAAGCGCCAAAAGTGAATTAAACAGACGGCTTGCAAAGAAACGGGGAAAAATAGCGCTGGGAAAATTCTTCGGGGTTTCAAAAATCGTCCTCAGCCCAACAGGTCAAACAGGAAAAAGTGAGGACGTTGGCACAAGGTGTAAAGTGAAAACCAGAACAGAGCCAGGTACATACCTGTACCACAAAGGGATGCCAAGCGTTTCAATGTCTGAAACTGAAATTAGAATTCTGGCAGGCTGTGATTTAAAGGCGCTGCTCTTGATAAGCTTCTTTTATTGCAAGACCTGGAAAAGCCATTAAGGAAGAAAGCAATGACTCTAACATATAAGGTGCAAGCTATATCTCTCTATTAATCATCCTCCTCCTCCTCCTCCTCCTCCACCTCCTCCTCCTCCTCCTTCTTAGTAATAGTAGTAAAGTTGGAAGGGACCTTGGAGGTCATCTAGTCCAACCCCCTGCTCAGGCAGGAAACCCTACACCATTTCGGACAAATGGCTGTCCAGTCTCTTCTTAAAAACTTCCAGTGTTGGAGCATTCACAGCTTCTGGAGGCAGGTGGTTCCACCGGTTAATTGTTCTCACTATCAGGAAATTTCTCCTTAGTTCCAGGTTGCTTCTCTCTTTGGTTAGTTTCCATCCATTGCTTCTTGTCCTGCCTTCAGGTACTTTGGAGAATAGCTTGACTCCCTCTTCTTTGGGGCAGCCCCTGAGATACTGGAAGACTGCTATCATGTCCCCCCTTGTCCTTCTCTTCGTTAAACTAGACATACCCAATTCCAGCAATCGTTCCTTATATGTTTTAGCCTCCAGTCCACTGATCCACTTTGTTGCTCTTCTCTGTACTCTTTCTAGAGTCTCAACATCTTTTTTACATCGTCGGGACCAAAACTGGATGCAGTATTCCAGGTGTGGCCTTACCAAGGCATTGAAGAGTGGTATTAATACTTCACGTGATCGTGATTCTATCCCTCTGTTAATGCAGCCTAGGACTGTGTTGGCCTTTTTGGCAGCTGCAGCACACTGCTGGCTCATATTTAGGTGATTGTCTACTAGGATTCCAAGGTCCCTCTCACAGTTACTACTATTGAGCATGGTGCCACCTATGCTGTACTTGTGCATTTGGTTTTTTCGTACCTAAATGTAGAACCTTGCTTTTTTCACTATTGAATTTCATTCTTCTTCTTCTTCTTCTTCTTCTTCTTCTTCTTCTTCTTCTTCTTCTTCTTCTTCTTCTTCTTCTTCTTCTTCTTCTTCTTCTTCTTCTTCTTCTTCTTCTTCTTCTTCTTCTTCTTCTTCTTCTTCTTCTTCTTCTTCTTCTTCTTCTTCTTCTTCCTCCTCCTCCTCCTCCTCCTCCTCCTCCTCCTCCTCCTCCTCCTCCTCCTCCTCCTCCTCCTCCTCCTCCTCCTCCTCCTCCTCCTCCTTCTTCTTCTTCTTCTTCTTCTTCTTCTTCTTCTTCTTCTTCTTCTTCTTCTTCTTCTTCTTCTTCTTCTTCTTCTTCTTCTGTGATTGGCCAACAACCTCATGTTTTGGGATTTAGAAATGGTTAACATTTGTCCGTCCTTATTTTAATGACCCGTCTGTTCTCAGCCTTTGCTTCAGACTATGTTGTGGTGATGGGATGTGCACCTGGAGAAGGGATGTGTATGTTTGTGTGTGTAGGTGTGGGTGTAGGAGAAGAGCAGGCAGAGCTGGGAGAGGCAGAGTTAAATGTGTCAGTACCTTAGAATCGTTATGTTGCCACAAATGGTTCAAGCCCAACCTCTCTTGAATTCCATTGACTCTTATCTGGTCCCAATTGAGTACTGAATTTTAGTTGATTAGATTCTTGTGTATAGACTTGAATAAATCCTCTGTATGGCAACTTCACGTGCGGTCCTGATCCTTTGTGCCTGACAGTAGGGGGAAATGCATCACAGTTTCCCAAGAAGCACATCCCAAAGAGGATCCCAAGACATGAATAGAATAGAATAGAATAGAATAGAATAGAATTGAATAGAATTGAATAGAATAGAATAGAATAGAATAGAATAGAATAGAATAGAATAGAATAGAATAGAATAGAATAGAATAGAATATATGGAATGGAACGGAATGGAATGGAATAGAATATATGGAATGGAATGGAATGGAATAGAACCTGGAAGGGACCCATAGCATAGCATAGAATAGAATAGAATATATGGAATGGAATGGAATGGAATGGAATAGAATAGAATAGAATAGAATAGAATAGAATAGAATAGAATAGAATAGAATAGAATAGAATAGAATAGAATAGAGCTGGAAGGGACCTTGGAGGTCTTCTAGTCCAGCCCCCTGCTCAAGCAGGAGAACCTACACCATCTCAGACAAGTGACTGTCCAGTCTCCTCTTAAAAATCTCCAGTGATGGAGCACCCACGATTTCTGAAGGCAACTTCTGTTCCACGGGTTGATTGTCCTCACTATCAGGAAGTTTATCCTTAATTCCAGGTTGTTTCTCTCTTTGATCAGTTTCTCCCTTTTCAAGAACCTGCATAATTCTGAGGTAACCATACCATAGAATTTCCCAGGATATATCTATTAGTTTAGGTTCGATTAAATCTGGAGAGAATCTATTTGTTGTAAG
Source organism: Crotalus adamanteus (assembly GCA_039797435.1). Lineage (NCBI taxonomy): Eukaryota > Metazoa > Chordata > Lepidosauria > Squamata > Viperidae > Crotalus > Crotalus adamanteus. Next base: position 4,111,641 of record CM077920.1, on the reverse strand, counting down.
TAAATAATGAACTTGACATTTGGATTTCATGGTGTCTTCTTTGGGCTTGGGCCTGATAGCTCCTTACCCTAAATTCAGACTTCTTCTTCTAACTTGCCCAAATTCTATTTGTTGTTGTTGTTGTTGTTGAGGTGGCCCCAGGAAAGTTTTGTGTTGTGCTTTCTTGTGTTTTTCTTAGAAGAACTTCAGACCTTGTAAAATATTGCTGGCTAAGTCCTTCTCATTACACTGTTTCATAAGAGACAGTGCCTTAGATTCCTTAATCTTAATCTCTTTTCAGATTAAATGTGATGAAGGGATACTTTAATTGAGCTTCCAAACTTACCTGTAACCCAGGGGTCTTCAAACTTGGCCCTTTTATGACTTGTGGACTTCAACTCCCAGAATTCCTCAGCCAGCATGCCTGGCTGAGGAATTCTGGGAGTTGAAGTCCACAAGTCATAATAGGGCCAAGTTTGAAGACCCCTGGCTTGGAAGCTGTGGACAAGAAGCAAGCTAGAACTAAGGAGAAATTACCTGACAGTCAGAACAATTAATTAACAATGAACAATTAAGCAGTGGAACAGCTGGTTTCTTCAGAGGTTGCGGATCAGTGGTTCTCAACCTGTGGGTGGGGACCCCATTTGGGGTCGAACGACCATTTCACGGAGGTCGCCAAACAATACAGTCTGCCATTTTTTCCCCCTTTTCCTTAGCTGTGCTGCTCCCTTTTATTCTATTGGCTTTTGAAAGCCAATAGAAGAGACTCTCTTGAATAGCGTCTAATTCTATTGGCTTTCAAAAGCCAATAGGAATTGTCCAGGCTGTCTCTGCCCTGCTGAGCCCCCCAATAGTCCCATTCTGCAAACGGTGCTGCACCGGTTGAGTAGTCCTCGACTTACGACCGGTTGGGGGTCGCAGCATTAAAAAGGTTGAGAACCACTGTTGTGGATGATCCATCACTGTCTTTCAAAAAAAGAGTGGACAACTCTTTATCTGAAGTGGTATAGGTTCTCCTGCTTGAGTAGGGGGTTGGACTAGAAGACCTCCAAGGTCCCTTCCAACTGTCTTATTCTACGTTCGACAACCTTAGTCTTCCGCATGCATTCACCTATGTTTTTTTTTTTTTTTTGCTTCCTTCTCTTTGTGTGTCTTCCACTTTCTGCTTCATCCTCATGGCTGCAGCTGGAATATCCTGCAAACAATGGTCTCTTGAACTCTTCAGCATAAAGTCCCCCCAGTTTCCTGTCAACCCCTGTCGCAATTATCTCCATTTTGTGAATCAGTCTGCCTGGCTTCCAAGTCTGTAGCCTTAGGAGAGGATTTCCAGTAAGGATTTCCAGAATTTGTTCTGGCTGGCTGTTAGAAGTGTGCGCAAAGAAAATGAGTGATGGCCTTAATCTCGGATGCCACGAAACTCCTGGGAGCTAGTGATGACTTTTGACTGCTTGATCACTCAGCTTTCTCATCTGTCAGGGAATACAAACATTCCATTAAAGCACCAGCTGATTTTGGAGATATCAGCTCCAGGTGATGGGCAAATAATAATAATAAGGGCATTGTTTGAGGACAAAGAGAGGGAGGGGAGAGGAAGTGGAACATGAAAGGCACAGCCACAAATGTAGAGTTTTTTTTGAAAATGACTCAGACAGGAAAGCACCGAAGATAAGAAAGAATAGAACAGTGATGGCGAACTTTTAGAGACCGAGTGCCAAACAACCGCCCCACCCCTGCACCCACAGGGCCACCCACCACCTCCACGGCCTTCTGCAGAGATAACCCAGCAGCCCTGCAGCACTATGGCAGCCACGCCTTCTGCCCACACCCCATAGTATCATCTGTGCGCAATGGGGCGCAAGGGCGGAGTCTTGTCCCTATTGCCTAGCTGCCATGTTCTTGGCTGCACTGCTCCATGTGGGCTGCACCTGGGGGCGACTCCAGGGGGGGCTGCTGGTGAGGAGGGGGCCACGGGGGGAGGTGGGGCTGGGGCAATGGTCCGTGTGCCCACAGAGAGGGCTCTGAGTGGTGCCTCTGGCACGCATGCTATAGATTCGCCACCACTGGAATAGAAAGACAGATAAACCATACTGCAAAGCCAAATACAGCTAGTCCACAACTCATAAAGGTTCGCTTAGTGACTGGCACTGAAAAAAGTGACTTATTACCATTTTTCCCAACTTATGACCATTGCAGCATCGCCAGGATCACACAATCAAAATTCAGATACTTGACAATCAAGCCGTATTTTTGACGGTTGTTAGAATCCCAGGGTCCTGTGACCCTTTTGCCCACTTTCTGAACAAGCAAAATCAACGGGGAAACCAGATTCCATTAACGACCATGTGACCAATTTAACAACGGCAGTGATTCGCTGAACAAATGCGGCAAGAAAAGTCATAAAATGGGGACAAAACTCCCTTAACGGACGCATCTCACTTTGCAACATAAATTCTGGGCTCCCTTGTGGCCGTATGTTTGTTGCAACCTGAGATGTAGCAACAACCTGGAGTTGGTGAAAGAAGCAGATAGTAGGAGAAGAAGGGGGGAAGAACTTGGGGCAGAGTTGAGAAGATTAATGTCAGGCGTCAGAGACCAGATCTGCAGGTGAAGGTCCAATTAAATTGATCTATTTCTAAAAATCCTACACAGAGGCATCTTCTCAACTACTGGTTAGACCTGCTTGGAATTATATAAGGGTCAACAGAATTCAAGGGGAGTTGGACTTCACTTGTGACCATGTAGGGATTCTAGGCTGATTCCTCTTTTAACTCTGCCCCCATGTTGTCAGTCCTTCTTCTCCATAGATATATCAAATTCCACAGTGCAATTGTTCCACCATTTCTTAGGACATAGATCAATCAATCAATCAGAATAGAGCTGGAAGGGACCTTGGAGGTCTTCTAGTCCAGCCCCCTGCTCAAGCAGGAGACCATATACCATTTCAGACAAGTGGCTGTCCAGTCTCTTCTTAAAAACCTCCAGTGATGGAGCACCCACAATTTCTGAAGGCAACTGGTCAATTGTCCTCACCGTTAGGAAGTTTCTCCTTAATTCCAGGTTGCTTCTCTCCTTGATTAGTTTCCAACCGTTGTTTCTTGTCCTGCCTTCAGGTGCTTTGGAGAATAGGTGGACCCCCTTCCTCCTTGTGGCAGCCTCTCAAATACTGGAAGACTGCACAAGTATTGTGCAGTAAGCTTTGAGAAGACTTGTGCCTTCTCAAACTGTGTTAGATAAGGTCATCTTCAGCCTCCAAAAGTTGAGGGTATATGAAGTTTGGGGTTGAACTTCTTGGTTCTTGACGTTCTTCAAATGTGGTTTTTCTGTAGATGTTTTGTTAGCAGGCTAGCTAACCTCATCACTGCATGAGATTGAAACTAACTCTACTGCACTAATGAGGTTACCTTGACCTGTATAATAAGATGTGTGGATGACCTTGGGGCTAGATCAAAATAGTAATAATAATAATAATAATAATAATAATAATAATAATAATAATAATAATAATACGAGAAAGAACTGGAGAAGATAACAAAATACAAAGACCTACAAATAGAAATAGAAAGACTGTGGCAAAAGCAAACAAGGGTAGTACCAATAGTAATAGGCTCCTTGGGTGCAATCCCAAAACAACTGGAGCACCACTTGAACACCATTGGCATTGACAAATTCACTATTAGTCAATTGCAAAAGGCGGCCTTACTAGGAACTGCTTCCATCCTGCAACGATATCTGTAATATCATCAAACATCCACATCTGCCTATCCCAGGTCCTGGGTAAGGACTCGATAGGTAAACAAAATGCCAAATCCAGTCTGAACATCTGGCTGACTGTGCGATGATCCAAAATAATAATAATAAAGTTGGAAGGGACCTTAGAGGTCATCTAGTCCAACCCCGTGCTCAGGCAGGGAATCCTATAGCATTTCAGACAAATGGCTGTCCAGTCTTTTCTTAAAGACTTCCAGTGTTGGGGCATTCACTGTTTCTGGAGGCAGGTTGTTCCACTGGTTAATTGTTCTCACTGTCAGGAAATTTCTCCTTAGTTCTAGATTGCTGCTTGCTTTGGTTAGTTTCCATCTGTTGCTTCTTGTCCTGCCTTCTGGTGCTTTATCTTAAATAATTGCATTATATAATGATGACCAAAACTGGATGGAATGGCTCTGAACTTTCTGAACGTTATTTTCTTTTTATCACCCTGTAATCCCTTGCTTAGGGGTGGGTCACTGAGTGGAGCTGAGAATTTACTGGCTGGATGCCCTTCCTGATGCTTAAGCGGAGTTCATAGCAAGTATTTTCTCTTTGCGACAGGGAAACATTTGTAGGGTTGAACTCTCAACCTTCCAAGTGGAAGGTGAGAGTCTTCACCACTAGGCCACCAGGCTGATCACCAATCTTTCCTTCCTTTACCCCTATTAACATATGAAATGATTGCAACCACTTCTACGTGGGACAAACATCACATCAATTAAAAACCAAGATCCATGAACACTGGCTGGCAGTCAAAAGCCACGATCCCAAATTCTTAATCTCTACCTGCACTGACACCAAACAGCACCAGTTCGATTGGAGCACCACCAAAACCATCGGCCACACTACCACCCGCAGGTTCCTTGAAGCCTGGCCCTCCACAAGCAATTCCATCAACAGACACATTGACCTACAACCAGCCTACGAACTCCTCAGGATCCAAATCAACCCCACAGCCAACCAGAGACAGCCCGACCCTCAACCATTCCACACAGGCCCCCTGTGATGATGCAGGGCACAGCACCAAGGCAACACAGTCAGCTGGCAATCCACACCGCCCTTTAATTGCTCCAAATTTTCCCCAAATGCTCCCATGTTTCTGGCAAGCTTCAGAACAAAGGAAAACACACACACCTTCAGCCACCTCTGGCTGCATGTAGTTTCACACACAGTCTGATTAGGAGAGAAATTTACTCAAGGCCACGGAGATAACAAGGAATGGCACATACATCATAAACCTAACGAGTCTGTGTGAATACATGCTTGCCTGAGCAGTTTCAGAAGGGAAGCTAAAATACAGTCCAAGATCTCTTCAACATCTTCATCAACGATTTGGATGAAGGGATAGATGGGGAACTCATCAAATTTGCAGATGACACCAAGCTGGCAGGAATAGCCAACACTCTAGAAGACAGGCTTAAGATACAGAAGGATCTGGACAGACATGAACACTGGGCACTAACTAACAAAATGAAATTCAATGGTGAAAAAAGCAAGGTTCTACATTTAGGCAAGAAAAACTAAATGCACAAGTACAGCATAGGTGGCACCATGCTCAATAGTAGTAACTGTGAGAGGGACCTCGGAGTCCTAGTGGACAATCACCTAAATATGAGCCAGCCGTGTGCTGCAGCTGCCAAAAAGGCCAACACAGTGCTAGGCTGCACTAACAGAGGGATAGAATCAAGATCACGTGAAGTATTAATACCACTCTTCAATGCCTTGGTAAGGCCACACTTGGAATACAGCATCCAGTTTTGGTCACCACGATGTAAAAAAGATGTTGAGACTCTAGAAAGAGTACAGAGAAGAGCAACAAAGATGATTAGGGGACTGGAGGCTAAAACATATAAGGACTGGTTGCTAGAATTGGGTATGTCTAGTTTAACGAAGAGAAGGACAAGGGGGGGACATGATAGCAGTATTCCAATATCTCAAGGGCTGCCATAAAGAAGAGGGAATTAAGCTATTTTCCAAAGCACCTGAAGGCAGGACAAGAAGCAACGGGTGGAAACTAATCAAGGAGAGAAGCAACCTAGAACTAAGGAGAAACTTCCTGACAGTTAGAACAATTAACCAGGGGAACAACCTGCCTCCAGAAGCAGTGAATGCTCCAACACTGGAAGTTTTTAAGAAGAGACTGGACAGCCATTTGTCCGAAATGGTATAGGGTTTCCTGCCTGAGCAGGGGGTTGGACTAGATGACCTCCAAGGTCCCTTCCAACTTTACTACTATTACTATTACTATCTTTGAACATCCAAGCAATGTCCAGTCCAATGGTCAGAGTTTCCGGGTTTCCAAGCCGAAATCACAACACAGAACAAGAGATCAGAGAGTTGTTTCCAAGATCAGCAACAGCACACAAAACTCCAAGGAATCAGCGTTTGTTCCCGACAAATGCCTCTCCCCACAGCATCTCCTTAAGTCTCAGTCTCCAGGTGTACCTTGTGGAGAGGGGCGGGACGCTCTCCTCCTGAGTAGTTGAGCCTGCCTGCGTTGTTCCCTCCTTCTCCCTACTCTCTATGCTCTAGGATCAGGTGGGGGTGTCCCTTGCTCATCGCCTGAACTCTGCTTCTCCTGTTCCTCCTGTCCCACTGCTGAAGGGCCCTGGTCTGCCTCAGCCTGCTCTTCTCCACATTCCTCTGAAGCCACAGACCCCTCTCCCTCGGCCTCCATTGGGTCCCATTCCAGCTCGTTTTCCTCCACAGATTCAGGCTCCTATGGAGGCATGACACCCCCCCCCCAACCAGAACCTCACCTCCCAATGATCCACACCTGATGTAACCTTCCCATCACAAGACCCATCACCAGCCTCTCTTGGATGACTCACACCTGGCCCATAAAGAGACCCTCATTCCACGTCTTGGAACCAGCTCCCCCCGGAGATTAGGACCGCTCCCACCCTGTTGGTTTTCCGCAAGCTGCTTAAGACCTGGCTTTTCCAGCAGGCCTGGGGTTTATAAAATCTGACCCCTGGATGAATGTTACTGTATTGTTTGTCTTGTTAGGTTATACTGTGTTTTTATTGTTAGCCACCCGGAGTGCTGCGGGAGTGGGGCGGTCTATAAATTTTAATAAATAAAAATAAAATAAATAAAATAAATTTGACCCACCCACACCTGAAGCCCTCATAAACAGAAGAACACTGACATTCCCTAAAATCCACTGAAGAGATTAGCTAGCTGGAAACCAACCCACAAGCTCGGAGAACTTCATATGAAATGCTTTTCGAGGTTTTCTGAAATTCTTGGCTTTCCTAACTCAGGATGATGGAAGTTGTAGTCCCAAATATCTGGAAGGCACCAAGTTGGGGAAGATGGCTTCTGAGTATAATGGTCTAAAGGCAGACCTGTTGTTCCCTGGATAATAGGCATGTTCTGTTGGGCTGTTTTCATAATTTCAGTGATTTTATTTCTGGATTGCTTGGCTTGGTTGCATCAGCTTTGCCACGTGCCTCATTTCAAAACATTTTAATTGATGGGAAATTGGCTTCCAGGATTTATAAATAAAAGATTCCCTCCTCTGCGCGATGCTCTTCTCTCTTTATAAACTGTGAGTGATGAAGAGAAGATTCTTTTTTGGGGGAATAGAAATCTGGCAGGAAGTGGATTGTCAATAGTTAGATTTGATGACTGTGTGGGCCCAGGGAATTGATTGATTTTTCTTTTAAAGAAGTTATTTTATGAATGTCCATAAGTTGTGCCTTTAGCAGGGGGGGGGGGGAAATCATTGACTCCATGGTAACAAAATAAAGATTAAAACAAGCAGCGGGTTGCTTCAAAACTAACAGAGGGAAGCTGGGAAAAATTATTTTCAAGGGAGAGATATTAGCCTCCTGAGATGGATAGAATAGAATAGAATAGAATAGAATAGAATAGAATAGAATAGAATAGAATAGAATAGAATAGAATAGAATAGAATAGAATAGAATTATATTGTCAGGAAGTTTCTCCTTAGTTCTAGGTTGCTTCTCTCCTTGATCAGTTTCCATCCGTTGCTTCTTGTCCTGCCTTCAGGTACTTTGGAGAATAGCTTGACTCCCTCTTCTTTGGGGCAGACCCTGAGATATTGGAACACTGCCTCCCTCGTCCTTCTCTTCGTTAAACTAGACATCCCCAATTCCAGCAACCGTCCCTCATATGTTTTAGCCTCCAATCCCTAATCATCTTTGTTGCTCTTCTCTGTACTCTTTCTAGAGTCTCAGCATCTTTTTTCATCATGGTGACCAAAACTGGATGCAGTATTCCAAGTGTGGCCTTACCAAGGCATTGTAAAGTGGTATTAATACTTCACGTGATCTTGATTCTATCCCCTCTTGAAGCGGTGAATGCTCCAACATTGGAAGTTTTTAAGAAGAGACTGGACAGCCTTTTGTCTGAAATGGTGTAGGGTTTCCTCCCTGAGCAGAGGGTTGGACTAGATGACCTCCAAGGTCCCTTCCAACTTTATTATTATTATTATTATTATTATTATTATTATACAATAGATTATAGACTAGAGAATAGAATGTAGAATATAGAATAGATTATAACTAGATTAGACTAGAGAATAGAATATAGTATAGAATATAGAATATAGAATATAGAATAATTATAACTAGACTAGAATAGAATATAAACTAGATTATAGACTAGAAAATAGAATGGAATGGAATAGAATAGACTAGATTAGACTAGACTAGACTAGACTAGACTAGACTAGACTAGAACAGAACAGAATAGAATAGAATATTTCTTGCAGACAGCTGGTCATTTGCATCCTTTTTGAGAGTCATTGAGGCCACCTGGAGGTTTATCTGTGTCCTCAGGGTTACCTGAGTGGTGCAAACAGGTGTAGTGTAAGAAGGCTCCACACCCATTTGTACCACTCAGGTGACTCTGAGGACACAGACAAACCTCCAGGTGGCCTCAATGACTCTGTAAAATGATGCAAATGACCAGCTGTCTGCAAGGAGCATAAATCCTTCCCTTCCACCATCCAGTCAGAGCTGAAGAAGCTTCTGGGATGAGAAGTGAAACGTCTTCAAAGAAAAACAAAAAAGTCCAGTTGTCTCATGAAAAAAAGCACCTTTGGGTTTCCAGGAGATGTGTTCCTGAGTGGGGTCTTCAGCTGACACTGCTCAATTTCCAGAACATTTTTTTTTTAATGAAAACGCTGCAGATGATAACAAACCTAAGAAAAGTTAACCTCAAAAACCAACTGGAAACAAGCTTCAGAATTATCTTGATTAGTTGGAACTCTGGACCGGGATAATTTAGGTTGACACCAATTCTGATTGCAAAAAAAAAAAAAAAAAAAAATGGAAAAAAAATCCTTCTTTTAAGGAAATAGCCATACATGAGCTAATATATATGCCCATGTAAAGTTAGATCCATCTTTAGCTTTTGATCACAGTGGGGTTATAAGCAGCATAAGTACATCATGATGGAAAGTCGTTGGCTTCATAAACTAGTCAAAGTATTGTGTTGGCTATGCTCTTTGAAGGGCAGGTGGCTATGGTGGAAAGACTATCCCAGTGGTTTGCAAACCTAGCAGCTTTAAGCTGTGTGAACTTCAACTCCCAGAATTCCACACTCAGGATACTGGAGACTTGGTCCACCCATCTTAAAATTGCTAAGTTTTAAAGAGAGGTTGTTAGTTGCAAAATCGTGTCTGACTCATTGCGACCCCATGGACAACATTCCTCCAGGTTTTCCTGTCCTCTACCATCTTCTGGAGTCCATTTAAGCTCATGCCTCCTGCTTCAGGAACTCCACCTCATTCTCTGTCATCCCCTTCTTCTCTTGCCCTCCATCTTTCCCAGCATTAGGCTCTTCTTCAGCGAGTCCTTCCTTCTCATTAGGTGGCCAAAGTACTTGAGTTTCAACTTCAGGATCTGGCCTTCTAAAGAGCAGTCGGGGTTGATCTCCTCTGGGACTGACCGGTTTGATCGCCTTGCAGTCAGCCTTGGCGCTCAGCCTTTCTTATGGTCCAACTTTCACAGCCATACCTTGCAACTGGGAAAACCATGGCCTTGACTATACACACTTTTGTTGTCAGGGTAACCGTAGCCATTTGTATATAAAAAGAGACCAAACCCCACTCCCTTCTAGCATTGATGCTGTTACCTAGATTGGTAATGAACTGTCTGCAAGAAAACATAGTATGCTGTCTAGATTTGCCATAGCTTTCTACCCCAGGAGCAAGCATATTTTAATTTCTTGGCTGCAGTCCCCATCTTGGAGCCCAAGAAGATAAAATCTGTCACTACCTCCATTTCTTTCCCATCTGTTTGCCAGGAATTGAGAGGGCCAGATGCCATGATCTTGGTTTTCTTAATGTTGAGTTTCAAGCCAACTTGAGTTTCAAGCCAATGAGGTTATCAGCACATAAATACCTCATGATGGAAAGTCATTGGCTTCATAAACTAGTCAAAGTATCACGTTGGCCATGCTCTTTTTTAAAAAAGTTTTTTATTTATAATACAGTTAAAACAAAAATGGACATAACGTAACATTCCAGTATATGTATTTCTAACAATTTGTTCCTCTTCATACATATAGTTCTTAATCTCTGTATATACGTATATATTTTTCTATACAATACAATATCTAATTTATTTCTCTATATACTAACATACAATTGTTTGTTTTCTGACATACAATAACATACAATTATATATATTTCTATCTTAACACTAGCTTATAACCCGAACAGTCCCCCTTGATTCACACCAATAATAAAATTTGTCCCAGATTTCAAAATAATCTGACTCTGTCTTGTCCTTCATTTCCATTGTGAGCCTGTCCATATCGGCACACGATAAAATTTTGTGTAAAATCTCTTCTTCTGTTGGAGTTTCTTTATTCCTCCAATTTTGTGCATACGCCAATCTAGCAGCTGTAAGAATGTGTAACATCAGGTAAAATATCCCTTTATCGTATTTCTGTGTAGTTATGCCTAATAAGAAGAGTTCTGATTTTAGCTCTATCTCTACCATTAATATTTCTTCCAGCCATTTTTTTATCTTATTCCAAAAATCACAAGCTTTTGGGCACTCCCACCACATATGGTAATAGGTCCCTATTGCCAATTTACATTTCCAGCATATAGATGAAAAATTTGGACCCATTTTAGCTAACCTTGGGGGTGAGAGATGCCATTTATAGAACATTTTGTAGATATTTTCTTTGTAGGAGGTGGCCAAAGTGAGCTTCCTATTTCTTGCCCATAATTCTTGCCAGATGTGCAGATCAAAGTTAAGATCAAGATCCCTGCTCCACGTTAACATGGTTTCTTTTACCTGTTCCTAAATACATTGCCTGGTCTAACAGATAGTGATATAGTTTTTTAATCATATTGTCCTCAGTTCTTAATAATATTTTGTCCAGCCCTGTCAATTCTATTTTTATGGTTGGCCATGCTCTTTGAGGGACAGGTGGCTGTGGTGACAAGTCTACCCCAGTGGTTTGCAAACTTAGCAGCTTTAAGTTGTGTGAACTTCAAGTCCCAGAATTCCACAGCCAGCATGCTGGAGAGTTGGCCCACCCATCTTAAAACTGCTAAGTTTGAAAGAGAGGAGATCTTTGCATTTGTCTAGGACCCAACTTCAGCTAGAACTTTTTTACGGTTCTTTCTTGGGAGCATCTACTTTCTGGCTTCAGATTGATTTGGTGTCTTCTCCCATTAAATTATAGCTTGCATGCATTGGGAGTTGAAGCAAACCTCCCACCTATCTTACCAGGAGCCCATTAAAATTAAAAATCACAGCCAGCATCTTCCCTCCAGAGTCAAGAGTAAAAGTCAACATTTGCATTTAAATGGATCTTTTGCCGGGGAGGATGAACAACTTCTGCAGAGTCATGGGCCTAAGAGATAAAGGTTCCTTTTGGATGCAATAAATATATTTTATCTTTTTAATTTATTTATTTATTTTAGAAAGTGCCTTTCGGTCCTTAGGACGGAGGGCTACAGAATTATTGCGCACGGAGCCGGTGCAATGTCTGCTGCAGAGTCTGTGCACCCAGTTGTGATGTGCTTAGGGCTTAAATACGAGATACATTCTTCTCCTCTCCGTTCCTCGACACACCAAAGGCCACACGCCACTGAGAGCCATTCGTCATGTTGTGATGCGGTTGTGTCGTGAATTAGCTTGGCCCTTTTACGTGCAGGAGAATTTGTCTGTTAGGGAAATAGATGAATGAGGAGAACAAGCGTTTGAAACTCAAGAAAGGAGCATGGTTTTGAAAAAGAGTCAGGCTCAGAGGAGCCTGCAGCCAATTCTAACAGAATGCAACACTCGACACACAGATTGTACTTTCCTTTTGAACCCACTGCTTCAAATAGCCTCCTTCGCACTCGGTCCTAGAAATGAAGGGAGCAGTTGAGTGGCTGAAATGTGGTTTGTAGTTTAGCTAGTCTAGGGTTATGAGTGTAAACCAGGATGCCCCTTCCTTCCTTCCTTCCTTCCTTCCTTCCTTCCTTCCTTCCTTCCTTCCTTCCTTCCTCTGTATCATACATCTCCTTCCTTCCTTCCCTTCTTCCTTCCTCTCTATCATACATCTTCTTCCTTCCTTCCTTCCTTCCTTCCTTCCTCTCTATCATAGATCTCCTTCCTTCCTTCTTTCTTCCTTCCTTCCTTCCTCTCTATCATACATCTTCTTCCTTCCTTCCTTCCTTCCTTCCTCTCTATCTTCCTTTCTTCCTCTCTATCATACATCTTCCTTCCTTCCTTCCTTCCTTCCTTCCTTCCTTCCTTCCTTCCTTCCTTCCTTCCTTCCTTCCTTCCTTCCTTCCTTCCTTCCTCTCTCTTTTCCTTCCTTCTTTCCTCTCTCCTCTCTCCTTCCTTCCTTCCTTCCTTCCTTCCTTTCTTTCTTTCTTTCTTTCTTTCTTTCTTTCATCATCAATGCTAGAAGGGTGTGGGTGTTATGTAAGAGGAGGAGGAGGAGGAGGAGGGCTATGTGGTCCTTGGTCTTCCCTGAATGTGGTTGTTTTCTTGCAGACATTTCATTACCCAGTTAAGTAACATCATCAATGCTAGAAGGGTGTGGTTTTATGGAGGAAGAGGAGGAGGAGGAGGAGGAAGAATAATTAGTGCTGGAGGGGAGTTTGCAGAAAGGAGGAGGAGAAGGATGTGTATATGTGTCTCTGTTCCTCAAAGGATGCGAGGGAAGATATCCATGGCCGGTGGAAGAGCAGAGGTCCACAAGGATTTAACTTATTGCCCATCTTCATTTTGTCTTTTTGTGTCTTTGTCGGGATGGAAGGGAGATGATTGATGGAGGTTGTTAAGATTCTATTTCTGAGAATTGCTAAGGCGGAGAGAAAATAGGGAGATTTCATTTACTGGCTTTCAAAGACAAGGCCAGTGCTAAGATCAATAATCGCTAAGCTCAAACAGTGCTTCGGTGGATGGCGGAGCTCAAAGAATCCAGGATATTGCGATGTATATAACAGAACACACAACTGCACAATTAATTGCTGTGGGTCTACAGGATTGTTTTTCATGGCTATGCCTTACAGCCACCACCTACAGAAGTGGCTCAATCCAGTGATTTAAATGAAGGCCATTCTATCCTTGGACTGTTGTTTCCGTTCTTCGTCATCAAATTGTAATGAATGCCACACCGAAAGCAATAGGTGGTGTATTTCTCCACCAGGTTTCAATATGTTGAATGAAAAAGCTTTCAGAGTTGCCTTCGCAGAACTGAAGGTCACTTAGACTAGGTAACCCAACCCCCATTCAGAGTAGGGATTTGAAAGAAGCGTATTGTTTGCGAAAAAGGAGAAATGGAGTATTAGTAGCTCAGGGTTGAAATGAGGGGTCCTTGGTGCTCTCTGAGCTCGGATGTTTTCTTGCAGACCTTTCATGAAATAACTAGGTTAGGGAGTGGGGTTTGCAGGGAGGAGGAGGAGGAGGAGGAGGAGAAGGAGGAGGAGGATGACGATGACGACAACAACGACAACAACAACTGTGAGTGGGGTCCTTAGTGCTCTCTGAGCTTTGCAGTGAAGATGATGATGATGATGATGGTGATGGTGATGGTGATGGTGGTGATGGTGATGGTGATAGGAGGAGGAGGAGGAGGAGGAGGAGGAGGAGGAGGAGGAAAAGTAGTAGTAGGAGAACAGTGGGGTCCTTGGTGCTCTCTGAGCTTGGGTGTTTTCTTGCAGACATTTCATTACCCAACCAGGTAACATCTTCAGTGGTAGAAGAGAGTGGGGTTTGCAGTGAGGATGATGATGGTGGTGGTGATGATGATGATGATGAGGAGGAGGAGGAGGAGGAGGAGGAGGAAGACTACTGTGGGGTCCTTGATGCTCTCTGAGCTTGGCCGTTTTCTTGCAGATGTTTCATTACCCAGCCAGGGAACATCATCAGTGCTAGAAGAGATGGAGCTTTGCAGGGAGGAGGAGAAGGAGGAGCAGAGTGACAGAATAACAGAATAATAGTCATCAGTCACTTTTTTCAGTGCCGTTTCAATGGTCATTAAACAAAAAGGTTGTGAGCCAAAAACTAGCTGTCTTCACAAGCTTTCTGCAAATGGAACCCTAACGGTGGAGATAAGCAGTTTGGATCTTGTTCTGGGGGGAGGGGAACCTCCCCATTTTAAAATGTTGTGGCATTTGGATTGTAAATGCTTTTCTACTGCAAAAACTGACCTAGGCTAACCCTGTCAATGATTTGACACATTTAAGAGCTCTGATGTCAGGATCTCTGGACTGGTTCTTGGAGAGAGAGAGAGGGAGGGAGAGAGAGAGAGACAGAGAGAGAGCATACTGAGAAATAATATTTGCAATTCTCCCTCAGCAAAGACCTGGATTAAGCTGCCACCTGATGACAGAACTGTGAGCCAATGTATTTCCAGTCTTTTAATCATAGCTGCATACATTTGCATGCGCACAATAGGGCTGTTTGGAGGGGAGGTTGAAAGACATAGTGACGTACAACATCATCCCGTCAGTCTTGAGGCTGCTAAGTAGCAAAGGGGAAGGGAGAGAGGGAGGAAGGGAGGAAAGGAAGGAAGGGAGGGAGGGAGGGAGGAGAGGGAGGGAAAGGAAGGGATGAAGGCAGGGAGAGAGGGAGGGAGGGAAGGGAAAGGAAGGGAGGGAGGAAAGGAGGAGAGTGAAGGGAGGGAGGAGAAGGAAGGAAGGAAGGAAGGAAGGAAGGAAGGAAGGAAGGAAGGAAGGAAGGAAGGAAGGAAGGAAAGAAGGAAGGAAGGAAATATGTGAGGGAGGGAGGAAGGAAAGAAAGGGAAGTAGAAAGGGAGAAAGAGAAGGGAGGGAGGGAAGGAGAGGAAGGATGACTAAGTTCATAAATAAATAGAAATTAAACATTTTTCCTGCTCTTCATCATACTTTTCCCATTGTCTTGAACTGGGTTGCTTGGTGGCTTTTAGTGGACTACAAGCACTATCCTCTCGGATCCTTGGTGCTGTTGATGGGGTCTGATGAGATTTACAGCCAGCAACATAAAGAGAGATCCATAGATAGGAAATGATCCTACAAGAGACTAGGACCACGTTGAGAAGTTTAGAAGGTCCAAGGTCTTGTAGGAAGTCACCCCCCCTCCCCCGAGAAGGAAATATTAAAAAGGCAGAAAAGCATGCCCAGTTTTTCTTAATAGCCCCAAGTCTCCCTCCTTGAAACAGAATCCAGGCAGAGACCAGCTCTATAGAAATCCAGATTTGGTGATTCATTCAGAAAAACTTGAGCCAGGAAGCTTGGAGCTGATGAGATTAGAAAGACAAAGACCCTTAAAATCTACGCACCCCACCCAACCTCTAAAAGACATGACCTTTGAGGACACAATAAGATTAACCCACTAATACCCAAAAGGGACACACTGAACCTCAGGTCAAAGTTCAAGCCACAGGAACAGGAAACAACCTCAAAAGCCCAAGAAGGTATAAAAACCCTCCACTCAAAGCTACATGTGGTCAGCTTTCCCAGAGCCATCTTTCTGTCTGGCTCTCCTCTTCAATAAACCACAACCTTCTTTCTAAAGCAGTCTCCATTTTGTTTATTCCCGGCTTGGATTGGACCCTGGTGAAGATTTTTCTTTCAACAGTCCCTTCCAGCTCAGTTATCCTGCAGTTCCGTAACCCCAGTTCTCAATCAGATGTCGATCGCTTCCACAAACTGGCAAGATGACCTAAATTTCCTCCTCTGTGTCATGGGGATAATAATATTAAAATGACTTTACAGGGGTTTAGCAGGGCTGTAATAGGCACCCCTGGCAATGCAAGCTCCAGAACACACACATTCAATTGATTTGTAACCCAGTTTCCTCTATAACAGGAAGTGCAAAAGGGTCGTTTAGCTAATTCCCCGAGCAAACTCAGCTCCCCTTGATTTGAGATTAAATAGCCAGGGAGGACTTTTTGAATCTTTTAAGGAAACAGGGATGCGCCTCTTGGGAACGGAAGGAAAAGTAAGACAACTGCAGATTTATCAGAGAATGGAAGGCTTGCAGGACCCAGGAAGGATAATTCAGCATAAGGGATTTTATTAATTTTCTATTTTTACAAACAAGTGCTTAATAGACAACGCGTGGACTGGGTCCATTGATAATTCCGTGGTACATACAAGATTTTTCAAACTACATCCAATATTACACCATCCGATACGTCCTCTCTTCTTCCAGTAATAAACATTTTTCCACATTAAGCAAATACAATTCTTATTGTTATTAATAGATATACAGTTGAATATCAGGATTTATTACAGTTTTCTATTAGTATCAATGATATCAGTTTAAAATATCCCTTCTAACCAAAACATATCTTAATTGCATTAGCATTCAATATTTATTTTTTATTTAATAATAAAGTTGAAAGGGACTTTGGAGGTCATCTAGTCCAACCCCCTGCTCAGGCAGGAAAGAGAAGATTTGATCTATTAGAGGGGACCTTATCTTATCAATTAGATGTTTGAATATGGTTAAGAATAGATTGCTAGAAATAGAAATATTATTATAACTAGATAGATAAATGGCTGCCCAGTCTCTTCTTAAAAACTTCCAGTCCATTTATTCAGTCCGAATCCTATTTTTGCTTTTTTTTTTTCAGTTCTAATTTCCCATCCATGTTCAAAATATCCCAATCATTTATCATTTCAAAACAAGTTATGTTTGGGTAATCAAATATATTCAAACTTCTTAGCGTTTTCTTATTTCCCTTTTCGTGCCAAAATGTGATAGTCTGATTACCCATCTTATCTATCTAGTTATAATAATATTTCTATGTCTAGCAATCTATTCTTAACCATATTCAAACATCTAATTGATAAGATAAGGTCCCCTCTAATAGATCAAATCTTCTGTTTTCTTCAGTCTGAAGACTGGTTTTAAAGGTTTTCAAACAATCGGGGATGTTGATGGTGGTCCTTAACAACCCCTCCAGTGATAAATTGCGGTTGACTTTTTCACCCTGAATTTTAAAAGGAACTATACCGGGAAACATAATTTAGAAAAGCTGCAGAGGCTGAACCTCCTCTTGGAAATTTTCCTTTGAAAATAGGAAAGTAATTATGGATCTTCCCAAAGGTGCTTTTTTCACGAGGCAACTGGACCTTCTTGTTTTTCTTTGAGGACTTTTCACTTCTCATCCCAGAAGCTTCTTCAGCTCTGATTGGATGGTGGGGAAGGGAAGGATTTATACTCCTTATAGACAGGTGGTCATTTGCTTTCTTTTAGAGAGTCATTGAGGCTACTTGGAGGTTTATCAAAGTTCACATTCTGGACAGAGAGGACTGCTGGTTTGAAAGAGGAGTCAAAGAGGCCCTCTACCTCCAAATTGAATACCCCTCCCTCAACAGAGGGGAAGGGATAGGACTTCATCCAACTCCAGTCTACAACACAGTCCTTTCAGCGGTTCCAAGAAAGCTCCACACCCATTTGCACCTCCAGGTGGCCTCAATGACTCTCTAAAAGGAGGCAAATGACCAGCTGTCTGCAAGGAGTATAAATCCTTCCATTCCCCACCATCCAGTCAGAACCTGAAGAAGCTTCTTGGATGGGAAGCGAAAACTCTTCAAAGAAAAACAAGAAAGTCCAGTTGCCTCATGAAAAAGCATCTTTGTGATAACTATGACCTGGGTGATGGAAAATCTCCCTAGACAACTATGGATCTTCTAACTGTAAAGCCACTTCCTGCCCCAAGATGGATGAAACACAATTCGTACGGCATCCAAACTCGAGAGCAACTTAGGCTCTCTGCTTCAGGTTATTCTCTCCTCTGCTTGCCATATTTTAATGATTAAGCCTGGATGATTATTACAGCCTTCTCTGATCTCAACCTGCAATTTGCATTTTTAGCTGGTTAGAATAGCAGTCTGCACAGTGTTTCCAGCTTGCTACTTAACGCTTATTAGCACCTTTTCAAAAGAAAATGGCAGTGCTTGTTGGAGCAACAATACGGTCTTTGGAGAAGGGGAATGCCTGCCTAAATTGGCTAAACTTAATTTTTTTTATAGGAACGGTAAATTTTATATTGACTGTCGCTTGAGGGACTGGAGGCTAAAACACATGAAGAACGGTTGCAGGAATAGGGTATATCTAGTCTAATTAAAAGAAGGAGTAGGGGAGACATGATAGCAGTGTTACAGTATTTGAGGGGCTGCCCCAAAGAAGAGGGAGTCAAGCTGTTCTCCAAAGCGCCTGAAGGCAGGACAAGAAGCAACGGATGGAAACTAACCAAGGAGAGAAGCAACCTAGAACTAAGGAGAAACTTCCTGACAGTTAGAACAATTAACCAATGGAACAACCTTCCTCCAGAAGCGGTGAATGCTCCAACACTGGAAGTTTTTAAGAAGAGACTGGAAAGCCATCTGTCTGAAATGGTACTATAGGGTTTCCTGCCTGAGCAGGGGGTTGGACTAGAAGACCACCAAGGTCCCTTCCAACTCTGTGATTCTGATTTGTCAAGGTGATCTACCCATAATCAGTGGTTTAACTGTTAGCTCAGTACTCCTATTATTTTCAAGTGGATTATATGTATGGGGAGGTGCAGTGGCTCAGGGGCTTAAAAGATGCCAGAGAAAGTCTGTACTCTGGCAAATTTGAGTCCTACCACCACATGACGGGGTGAGCGCCCGTTCCTTACCTCAGCTCCTGCCAATTTAGCAGTTCGGAAGCTTGTAAATGCAAGTAGATAAATAGGTGGCACATTGGTGGGAAGGCAACAGTGTTCTGTGTTTTGCTGTACATTTTGCGCTGTGTCATGCTGGCCACTTGACCCCAGTGACATCTTCAGGCAGCACAGTCACAATGGCTTAAAGAAACAGAGATGACCACTGCCCCTAAAGCCAGGTATGACTAGCAAACTGTTGTTTGTCCATTGATTTCGATGAAGACCTTGATATCTTGCGGGTTATGGGCCATCAATGATGTGTCCGTAGGTGGCTAATAAGACTGATGTTAGCACAGAATGTTCTGCCACATACTGAACAAAGAAATGTAGACACTGTTACTTCAGCATTTGCAGCTCTGGCTTTGCGGAGTGCTCGCTTTTCTTGTGCCAAGATTGTCCTTCTGTGTTCATATGTCTGGCAACCCTGGTACACCAACCCTGCTACACTAGCGAACTAACACCCACAGGGATGCCTTTATACACATGAGTATATACACATAACTTTTTGCAATTCATTCAGCCACTGTTTGAAATGATGACCCCCAAAGTTATGGCTGTTGCAGGGCTTCTTGTAGTCATGTGATCACTCTCTATGCCCTCAGATGGGGGAGGAAGCTGCTCCTGATCAGAGAGGATCTGTTGGCTGTCATCACCACTGCCTGTCTGTGGCTGACCCTTGTCTGTCCCGTTATTTATGGCTAGGCCAGTGGTTCTCAACCTTTTTAATGCCGCAACCCCCAACTGATCGTAAGTCGAGGACTACTCAACCGGTTGTAAGTCGAGGACTACCTAACCAGTCATAAGTCGAGGACTACCCAAACTTTCGTATGTCAAGGACTTTCCCTGCCCGGGAGCGCCGCGCATGCGTGGTGCCGCCCCCTGCGCCGGCCAAGGCGTAGCTGGCAAGGGGCAGTGACGATGCAAGGCAACCACTGGCTGGGCCACCAGCTGGCCCAGCCCAAGGGAGGTAAGGCACCCGCCGGGCCCCACATGCACCAGCAACCCTCCCTGCACCCTCCGGCCTCCCACCTCCCACCCCTGGCCCTCTTTTACTTACATTTTTAGTAGCTGCTCAGCAGGGAGGGGTGGAAACTTCCAGACAGCTCGCCTTCGCTGCAGACAACTTGCAGCACCGTTTGCAGAATGGGAGTTTTGGCGGGCTCAGCAGGGCAGAGACAGCCTGGACAATTCCTATTGGCTTTTGAAAGCCAATAGAATTAGACTCTATTCAAGAGAGCCTATTCTATTGGCTTTCAAAAGCCAAGAGAATAAAAGGGAGTAGCACAGCTAAGGAAAAGGGGGAAAAATGGCGGACTGCGTTGTTCGGCGACCCCCGTGAAATGGTCGTTCAACCCCAAATGGCGTCCCGACCCACAGGTTGAGCACCGCTGGGCTAGGCAGTGCAAATAGAAACCCCAACGAGTCAGGGAAGCAGATTCATTACTTTAAGTTGAAAACAGACCTCTGTTTCTGCAACATCCTGTGATTCACCATATTGGAATTGTGTCCTTCCTGGTGGGAGTCGTTGAAGGTAATTAGTTCTAACTTATGGCTGCATCGATTTGATTAGAACATTCATTCGCGCCTGCTACAGAGATCAAAACAGAATTACTTGTTTTCAGGAAAGATTCTCGGCTCTGAAATTAGCGGGTTTCGAGTTGGAGACAGACCAAGATCTGGCATTCACGTACAGAGGGAGGTCAGGGAGTAAGTGGTTCTTACGAAGTGCTCTCTGAAAGGAAATATTTCCAGTTGTAATTACACCGACTCTCATTTCAATTTGGAGGTGTATTAAATGTGCACCTACCGTAAGGCTCACACACGACCAGAAAGGGCAGCAGCGTGAACTTTTCAGAAGAAGAATGGTAGATACTTGGATCCCTGCATTAGTGGATATTTAACAACAACAACAACAATAATAAAGTTGGAAGGGACCTTGGAGGTCATCTAGTCTAACCCCCTGCTCAGGCAGGAAACCCTACACCATTTCAGACAAATGGCTGTCCAATCTCTTCTTAAAAACTTCCAGTGTTGGAGCATTCACCGCTTCTGGAGGCAGGTTGTTCCACTGGTTAATTGTTCTGTCAGGAAGTTTCTCCTTAGTTCTAGGTTGCTTCTCTCCTTGATCAGTTTCCATCTGTTGCTTCTTGTCCTGCCTTCAGGGGCTTTGGAGAAGAGCTTGACTCCTTCTTCTTTGGGGCAGCCCCTGAGATATTGGAAGACTGCTATCATGTCGCCCTTCGTCCTTCTCTTCATTAAACTAGACATACCCAATTCCAGCAACTGTTCTTCATATGTTTTAACTTCCACTCCCCTAATCATCTTTGTTGCTCTTCTCTGTACTCTTTCTAGAGTCTCAACATCTTTTTTGCATCGTGGTGACCAAAACTGGATGCAGGATTCCAAGTGTGGCCTTACCAAGGCATTGTAAAGTGGTATTCATACTTCACGTGATCTTGATTCTGTCCCTCTGTCAATGCAGCCCAGCACTGTGGTGGCCTTTCTGGCAGCTGCAGCACACGGCTGGCTCCTATTTAAGTGATTGTCCACTAGGACTCCGAGGTGCCTCTCACAGTTACTACTATTGAGCAAGGTACCCTCTATACGAGGGCTTTTCAACCAATGGTATGGGTACCATCTGTGGTACATTGGCACCTGGCAGGTGATACGCGACCATCCTAGAAAAATGGTTGCAGGGGAGGGGAATGAGCTGAACCGGTGGCAGCACCGCACAAGCCTGAGTGAGAGACGGCTGGAGCTGCAGGGTTGTCAGGGCTCAGCGGAAGTGCCAGGATCAGCGCCAGGCTCCAGCTGGAGCTCAGCGCTGATCCTGGCGCTTCCACTGAGCCCAGAAGAAGGACCGATCAGTTGGAATGTTGCAGCATCTCCAGGGCCTTGTGACTTACATTCAGATGCTTGGCCACTGATTCATATTTATGACGGTCACAGTGTCCCAGGGTCATGTGAAGTGACCAAAACCTGCTGCAACCACCCAGCAGATGGGGGGAATAAAAACCAAACACCCCCACCCCACCCCCACTGCCAATCCTCAACAGAAATGCTCACAAGAATGAAAACCTCAGACAGGAGGAAGAGCTCGGCGGGGCGGGCAGGCAGGTGTCTTGCTTGGCTGTGGCTTTGGGGGGCACTTTTTTCAGTGCCATTGTAACTTTGAACAGTCACTAAGCAAAATGTTGTAAGTCGAGGACTACCTGTACTTTATCACTTTTTTCATTTTGGGGGGGGGTGTCATCAAGTTTTTGACACCTTGCCAGGCGACTGGTGGTCCTCGGATATTGCCATATCCTAAAAGTGGTACAATGCGTGAAAAGGTTGAAAAGCCCTGCCCTATACTATACCCGTACATTTGGTTTTTCTTGCCTAAATGTAGAACCTTGCCTTTTTTCACCATTGAATTTCATATTTAGGATGATATTATCCCTGACCCCATTGGTGGGGGGTTTTTTAAGAGCAAGGATAAAAAATTGGACTTCCAGAAAGGAATGGCGGACTGAAAAAGCGGCCCTATCAGCTGTCACTTTAATACTTGCTTGTGCTTCACTACTCTTCTGTGACAGACTGCCATGAACTTTGGGAAGGGAAGAAGGCAAGGGAAAAATTGAAAGTAAGGACTGTATCTCTTCAAGTTGCTGCCTCAAGCTCACTTAGCATACCATCCTGGGCTTGAATTGACCATTATGAAAACATCCTGGATAGCCATTTGTCTTAAATGGTATAGGATTTCCCGCCTGAGTGGGGAGAGGTGGACTAGATGACCTTAAAGGTCCCTTCCAACTTCTTCTTCCTCCTCCTCCTCCTCCTCCTCCTCCTCCTCCTCCTCTTCTTCTTCTTCTTCTTCTTCTTCTTCTTCTTCTTCTTCTTCTTCTTCTTCTTCTTCTTCTTCTTCTTCTTCTTCTTCTTCTTCTCCTTCTCCTTCTCCTTCTCCTTCTCCTTCTCCTTCTCCTTCTCCTTCTTCTTCTTCTTCTTCTTCTTCTTCTTCTTCTTCTTCTTCTTCTTCTTCTTCTTCTTCTTCTTATTATTATTATTATTATTATTATTATTATTATTTATCCTCCCTGAACCTGACTGGTCACACAGGGGTTGGGCAATTAGAGGCAGTTAAGAGATGGAAAAGTTAAACATTGAGATTTTGGTGTATGATTCTCAGTTTTGGCTATGCATTAGCGCAGGGGTAGAGAAGTATAGCTCCTTTTTGACCTGTGGACTTCAACTCCCAGAATTCTTGAGCCAGCATGCCTAGCCCAAGAATTCTGAGCGTTTGAGTCCACAAGTCACAAAGGGGCCATAGTTCCCTACCTCTGCAGTACTGCAATATATTTGACTTCTAATAAAACTATACTGGAATGGAACAGAACGGAACAGAACGGAACAGAACAGAATGAACAAATTCTGGAAACCCTCACTGGCAATCCTAAGGCTACCTCTCCCAGACAGACTGATTCACAAAATAGAGATAATTGCAGCAGTGTTGACAGGAAATGGGGGCCTTTATGCGGAAGAGTTCAAGAGCTATCGTTTGCAGGATATTCCAGCTGCAGCCATAAGGACGAAGCAGAGAGAGGAAGACACACAAAGAGAAGGGAGTGAAAAACATCAGTATATACAGATGGAAGACGGGGTCAAATTTAGAACATAGAATAGCAGAGTTGGAAGGGAACTTGGAGGCCTTCTAGTCTAACCCCATGCTCAGGCATGCCATTTTAGACAAGTGGTTCTCAAATGAAACCAAGGATCATTTCTATCATTTCTATTTAGACCAGTAGTTCTCAACCTTTTTAATGCCGCAACCCCCCAACCGGTCGTAAGTCGAGGACTACTCAACCGGTCGTAAGTCAAGGACTACTCAACTGGTGCAGCACCATTTGCAGAATGGGACTTTTGGTGGGCTCAGCAGGGCAGAGACAGCCTGGACAATTCCTATTGGCTTTTGAAAGCCAATAGAATTAGACTCTATTCAAGAGAGTCTATTCTATTTGCTTTCAAAAGCCAATAGAATAAAAGGGAGTAGCACAGCTAAGGAAAAGGGGGGGGGAAATGGCGGACTGCGTTGTTTGGCGACCCCCGTGAAATGGTCGTTCGACCCCAAATGGGGTCCCGACCCACAGGTTGAGAACCACTGATTTAGAGGTTTAAGTGGCTGCAGGTCTGACAGGCCCTGTGGTGGAATAGAGCAGGTGAATAGATTGGCTTTTTGGTCATTCCTTTCTGGACAAGGAGAGGACTTGAGATCACCCACAAATACTCCGTATGGTTCCTTTTCATGAGGCAATCACAAGACAGTGGTCTCTGGCAACTCGAAGGGACAAGGGAATAGCCATCTTGCTCAACCCATAGTTAGTGTCTTTAAGGACACTGAGTTTGCACACATTTAGTCCTCAGTTTATTGTTCATTTAGTGACCCTTTGAAGTTATGATGACACTGAAAAAAGTGACGTCTGGCTGCTTTTCACGCTCGTGACTATGGCGGTATCCCTGTGGTCACGTGATTAAAATTCGGACAACTGACTTGTATTTATGATGGTTGCAGTGTCCTGGGGTCAAGTGATTCCCCTTTTTGCGACCTTCCGACAAACAAAGTCAATGGGGAAGCCAGATTCACTTAACAACCGTGTGGCTAATTTAACAACTGCGGTGTTTCCCTGAACAACAGTGGCAAGGAAGGTCGTAAAATGGGGCAAAATTCACTTTAACAACTGTCTCACTTGCCGTGACTCTTCTCTGTTCTTCGTTTGGTCTTTCTTATAGGCCAGCTTAACCTCTCCGGTATCCATTAAGTCTTTGCGGTGTACAGGTAGTCCTCCACTTACGACTAGAATGGAGTCCAGAATTTCTGTTGCTAAACCAGACAGCTGTTGAATGTGTTTTGCCCCATTTTACGACCTTTCTCACCACAGTTGTTATGTGAATCACTGCCATTGTTAAGTTAGTAACGTGGTTGTAAAGAGGATCTGACTTCCTCATGGACTTTGCTTGTCGGAAAGTTGCAAAAGGGATCACAACCCACGGAATGCTGCAACCGTCATAAATACGAGTCAGTGGCCAAGTGTCCAAATTTTGACCAGTGACCACAAGGGTGCTACAATGTTTGCAAGTGTGAAAAAAAGGTCATAAGTTTCTTTTTTTCAGCACTGTTATATCTTCCAATGGTCTTCCAACTCCTGTAAGTCAAGTTTTGGTCACCACGATGTAAAAAAGATGTTGAGACTCTAGAACAGTGATGGAGAACCTTTTAGAGACCGAGTGCCCAACCTGCAACCCAAAACCCACTTATGCATCATTGAGTGTCGGGTGGGCGTGGCCCATTGGGTGGGTGTGGCCCATTGGGTGGGCATGGCTGCATTGGTAACGGCAGACTGGGTGGGACTAAAAAGTTCAATCAATCGATTCCAACTTTGTGAGATCTTTTTTTCCTGCAAGAAGTTGAAATTGACTGACTGAACCTTTTTTTTTTTTTTTTGCACACGGCGGTGGAGGCCTAAAGCGAAAAGATTTTATAAAACCCAGCTGAAGGCCTAGGACTGGGGCGACAGCGTGCGTGCCCACAGAGAGGGCTCTGAATGCCGCCTCTGGCACCTGTGCCATAGGTTCATCACCACTGCTCTGGAAAGGGTGCAGAGAAGAGCAACAAAGGTGATCAGGGGACTGGAGGCTAAAACATATAAGGAACGGCTGCTGGAATTGGGTAGGTCTAGTTTAATGAAGAGAAGGATGAGGGGGGACATGATAGCAGTCTTCCAGTATCTCAGGGGCTGCCCCAAAGAAGAGGGAGTCAAGCTATTCTCCAAAGCGCCTGAAGGCAGGACAAGAAGCAATAGATGGAAACTAACCAAAGAGAGAAGCAACCTAGAACTAAGGAGAAACTTCCTGACAGTTAGAACAATCAACCAGTGGAACAATCAGATGACCTTCGAGGTCCCTTCCAACTTTATTATTATTATTGTTATTATTATTATTATTATTATTATTATTATGGATCATCGCACAGTCAGCCAGATGTTCAGACTGGATTTGGCATTTTGTCTACCTATCGAGTCCTTACCCAGGACCTGGGATAGGCAGATGTGGATGTTTGATGGTATTACAGATATCGTCGCAGGATGGAAGCAGTTCCTAATAAGGCTGCCTTTTGCAATTGACTAATAGCGAATTTGTCAATGCCAATGGTGTTCAAGTGGTGCTCCAGTTGTTTTGGAATTGCACCCAAGGAGCCTATGATTATTGGTACTACCCTTGCTTGCTTTTGCCACAGTCTTTCTATTTCTATTTGTAGGTCTTTGTATTTTGTTATCTTCTCCAGTTCTTTCTCTTCTATTCTGCTATCTCCAGGCACTGCCACATCCACTATCCAGACTTTTTTGTCTTTCTTATCGACAATTGTTAAGTCTGGGGTGTTATGTTGCAGGTGCTTGTCTGTTTGAATTCTGAAGTCCCAGAGCAGTTTAATTTTATCATTTTCTATGACTTTCTCTATTTTATGATCCCACCAGTTTTTGCTTACAGGCAAATGATATTTTTTGCAGATCTTCCAATGCACCATTGTTGCTACTTTGTCATGCCGCTGCTTGTAATCAGTTTGTGCAATCTTCTTGCAACAGCTTACCAAGTGGTCCACTGTTTCTTCAGCTTCTTTGCATAGGCGGCACTTACTGTCTGTTGCTGTCTTCTCAATTTTGACTTTGTATGCATTTGTTCTTAAGGCTTGGTCTTGTGCAGCCAGAATTAGTCCCTCGGTCTCTTTCTTCAATTTTCCTGCTCTTAGCCATTGCCAGGTTTTATTGTTATCTGCTTTCCCAGCTATTTTTTTCATGTATTGGCCATGTAGTGCTTTGTCTTCCCATGCCTCTATTCTGTTCTTCATTTGGTCTTTCTTGAAGGCCAGTTTGGTCTCTCCAGTATTTAGTAAGCCTTCCTGATATACTAATTTCAGTGCATCTTCATCATTGTTCTTCAGATATTCTTCCAAAGCCATTTTTTCTTCTTCAACCATCTGATGTACTTGTAGCATTCCACGCCCACCTATTTGCCTTGGTAGATAAAGTCTATCAATGTCACTGCGTGGATGAAGGGCATGATTCATTGTCATTATTTTTCTGGTCTGCCTATCCATTGCTTTTAGTTCTGCTTGAGTCCAGTCCACTATTCCAGCTGTGTACCTAATGACTGGGATTGCCCAGGTGTTGATTGCCTTTATGGTATTTCCTCCATTGAGTTTGGATTTTAAGATCTTCTTCACTCTCTTGATGTATTCACCTCTAATCTTTTTCTTGACTTCAGTGTGCTTGATGTTGTCAGCTTGAAGGATACCCAAGTATTTGTAGTACTCTTCCTCATCCAGACTCTTAATGTTATTTTCGTGGGGCATCTTGATTCCTTCAGTTTTCATTATTTTTCCTTGTTTGATAGTAAGTGTGGCACATTTGTCCAAGCCAAACTCCATTACAATATCTTGGCTATATATACGGACAGTGTTGAGCAGCGATTCTATTTCAGATGATGTTTTTCCATACAGCTTCAGATCATCCATATAAAGGAGGTGGGATAGTCTGGCAGATGTTTTTGATGTTTGATAGCCATGTCCTGAGTTATTCAGTATTGTTGACAGAGGAAACAGTGCAATAACAAATAGTAATGGTGATAATGAATCTCCTTGAAATATTCCTCTCTTGATATTAACCTCTCCCAGCCTCTCACCATTGATCTGCAACTGTGTCTTCCATTGTGCCATCGATCTTTGCACAAATTTTCTGATGTTTCTACTGACTCCTGTTATTTCTAGGCACTTTATTATCCAATCATGTGGCAGAGAGTCAAATGCCTTTTTGTAGTCAATCCATGCCACATTCAGGTTGGTCTTCCTTCTCTTGCAGTTTTCCAAGATCATTTTGTCTATTAGGAGTTGATCTTTTGTTCCTCTGCTGTTGGGGCGGTTTCCTTTCTGCTCAGGTGGAAAGAGATTGTTTTCAACTAGATGCTGTTGCACTGCATCAGCTACTACACCAGTTAGTAATTTGAAAGTTGTTGGTAAGCAGGTAATTGGCCTGTAGTTACCTGGTGTTGCCCCTTTTGCTGGATTTTTCATTATTAGGTAGGTTTTCCCAGTTGTTAGCCACTTTTCAATTTCTCCTCCTTGTAGTATATTGTTGAACTGTTTGGCAATGAGTGGGTGTATAACAGTTAGATGTTTCAACCAAAACCCATGCAGTTCATCTTCACCTGGTGCTGACCAATTTTTGATTTTCTTTGCTCTTTTTTCTACCATTTTTGTTGTTATTACTAGTTCTTTCATTTCAACTTCTGTTTTATTTGCATCCACCTCTTTTAACCAAGCCGCATCCTTGTTGTATTTCTTTGGGTTATCCCATATCTGCTTCCAGAACTGCACTGTTTCTTCCTTGTCAGGTACTGACTGATTCTTTGCAGTTTCTCCATTGATGGAATGGTAGAAACGTTTCTGATTGGATTGAAATTGGAGGTTCTGCCTATAGTTTGCAATTCGAGCTTCATATCTACTGATTTTCCTGGCTATAGCTGTTATTTGTTGCTTTATTATTTCCAGTGCTTCCTTGATCTTCCTTGTTTCTAAGTGGTATTTCTTGATTAGGTATTCTTTGGTCTTCTTGTTCTTCAGCTTCTTTTCTTTCATCTGTTCTAGCTTGCTTGCATGTGATCTTAACTTGCTGATCTTATTTTCTAGTCTAACCTTCCATTTTTGTGGTGCACTGTTTGTTTGTTTTTCTTCTTTGTTGATTTTGCATCCCAGGTATTCTGTTATAACTGCAGCTGTGCTGTACATTAGTTGGTTTGTTTCTTGCAATGAATTGGTGCTTATACTTGATATTGCAATATTTGCATCTTTTAATGCTTGTGCTAGCTGTTTCTTTGGAACAAGCTTCAATGCAGGTAGCCTTATTCTGTTGTTTTTGTGCTGTTCTAGATGCTCAGTTATTCTTTGTTTCAATTCTTTTATTTCTTTAGTTAGAGGGTTTTGTTCTTCCTGAGGTAGAGGTGCCTGGTTTCCAAATGAGAACAGTTGTATATCTCTGCTAGATTCCTTCATTGCCAACTCCTCCTGGTTTGCCTCTACATTCTGAATTACTTCTGGTAAGGCTTTGATTTCTTTGCCCTGGGTAAACCTTTGCAGTTCGTCCAATTCTGTTTCTGTGAATATTTTATTTCGTGTTATAAATCGGCGTTGATCTGCTAGTCTCTGTTCTGTTATTTCTGATTCTGGATGTTGTTCTTTCCAGAACTGGTGCATTCGTTTTAGATATCCTCTTCTTGTTGGACTTGATCTGTAGTAACAGATCATTATTTCTTTGTTTTCCATCACTGTGTATCTGCGACGGGTAAACACCTTTTCTTCCAGTAGTTCTGCAGCTGCTGGCCCTGGTTGCTCAGCCAACAGTCCTGAGTCCTGTAACCCATTTTTCACCAGATATCCAGGAGCTCCAATATCTAGTGCGGACCTTGTTAACCCGGGTGACGTCCGAGCCGGTATGGCATTCTGAAATTTACGTCTCACCATATTTTTTATGGGAGAGACACTCTTTGTTTGACTCCTCTGATGAGACCTGTCCAGTATGGTTGAACCTCTGGCATAGCTCTCATCTTCCTCAGAGTACACAAGCCCCACAACCACGTCAAGGTAGTGCCTCACTGGGGGATTATTATTATTATTATTATTATTAAGCACCTGTAGTAGCTTCAGTGCACCTAATTTTGGGTGGCTTGCATATTCAGGTAAATAACAAAATAGGGCTGTCTTTCAAGAATATCTTCTGCAACTTCTTAAAGCCACCCAAATTAGTGACCAACACCAGCCTTCTCCTACTGTGGAGATTAATGGTGTGCAATAAATTCCCCATAAAGCACAGGAGTGTTAAATAACCCGTCATTAAGCAAAGCACTCCTTTCTAATAGGCAGCTGCCTTCTTTCCCCAGCCGTGATGGGATGCAAGTGCTTTTTTAATGCACTCTGGCAATTAAGCATTTTGCTTAACCATCAGCCCAAAAAGGGCTGCAGACAGATGTCACTTTTTTTTCAGAACAGCCCTTTGAGGTCTGGGCTGCCTTTTGCCTCCCACCTCTTGGGAGTTCAAGACGGGAGAGGTGGGGGGGGGAACCCACCTTCCTTTAATAGTATGAAGTGACGAGTTTATTTAAACGTATCTAATTACTGGTGTGCTATTGATTGGTCTGAAAGAGCAATTAAGCATGACACGATTATGTCAGTAAATATGGGATGACCTTGAAATACAATCTATCTCCTGTCGGGAAATGAAAGAAGCGGAACATCTAACTTTTTTGTGTGACTTTTAAGAAGTCCTTGTTAGGACGTGAAAAACTCACTTTCAAGAAGCCGGAGAGAGGAACACAGCACCCAGTTTTTTTCAAAATACTTGAAGGCTGAATCGATCGCTAACGATAGGCAGAATTTGGACAAAACCGATCAGGCAGCAATAGCACTTAGATTTATACACCCCTCGGTAGTGCTTTACAGCCCTCTTGAAATGGATTGTACAGTCAATATGTTGCCTCCAACAATCTGGGTCCTCGTTTTACCGATCTCGGAAGGATGGAAGGCTGAGTCAACCTTGAGCTGGTCAGGATCGAACTCCTGGCAGTGGGCAGAGTTGGCCTGCAATTCTGCATTCTAACCACTGCACCACCAGGGATAATGATTAAAGGAGGAGGCAGAGGAGGAGGAGGAGGAGGAAGAGGAGGAGGAGGAAGAGGAGGAGGAGGAGGAGGAAGAGGAGGAGGAGGAGGAGGAGCAGGAGGAAGAGAATAGTAATAGTACTTATATGCCGCTCCACAGTGCTTTACAGACCTCTCTAAGTGGATTACTATCAGCATATTGCCTCCAATAATCTGGATCCTCATTTTATCAACCTCGGAAGAATGGAAGCTGAATCAACTTTGAGCTGGTCAGGATCGAACTCCTGGCAGTGAGCAGAGTCAGTAGGCAAGCTTGCATTCTTACCACTGCACCACCAGGGATACTTATAACGATTAAAAGAGGAGGCAAAAGAGGTAGAGGAGGAGGAAGACGACGACGACAATAGCAACAGCACTTATATATCACTCCACAGTGCTTTACAGCCCTCTCTGTGTGGTTTACAAATATCAGTATATTGCCTCCAACAACCTGGGTCCTCATTTTACCAACCTCAGAAGGATGGAAGGCTGAGTCAGCCTGGAGCCTGTCAGAATTGAACTGCTGGCTGTGGGAAGAGCTAGCCGGCAATATTGCATTTTAACCACTGTGCCACCAGGGATAAAGATTGGAAGAGGAAGCAAAAGAGGAGGGAGAAGGAGGAGGAGGAGGAGGAGGAGGAGGAGGAGGAGGAGGAGGAGGAGAATAGCAATAGCAGTTATATACCACTCCACAGTGCTTTACAACCCTCTCTAATCACTTTACAGAATCAGCCTATTGCTCTCAACAACCTGGGTCCTCATTTTACCAACCTCAGAAGGATGGAAGGCTGAGTCAGCCTGGAGCCTGTCAGAATTGAACTGCTGGCTGTGGGCAGAGCTAGCCGGCAATATTGCATTTTAACCATGGTGCCACCAGGGATAAAGATTGAAAGAGGAAGCAAAAGAGGAGGGAAGAGGAGGAGGAGGAGGAGAATAGAAATAGCACTTATATACCACTCCACAGTGCTTTACAACCCTCTCTAAGCAGCTTACAGAATCAATGTATTAATTATATTGAATATATTGAATCAATATATTGCCTCCAACAATCTGGGTCCTCATTTTACCGACCTCGGAAGGATGGAAGGCTGAGTCAACCTTGAGCCGGTCAGGATCAAACTCCTGGCTATGGGCAGAGTCAGGCTGCAATACTGCCTTCTAACCACTGCACCAACACAATTCTTAGCAGCAAGGTAGCATTGATATGATTTGTTGCACAGTCAGCCAGATGTTCTGTTGGGATTTGGTATTTTTTATCTGCCTATTGGATAAAAGGACCTGGGATAGGCAGATGTCTATGTTTGATGGTATTAGAGGTATTGTCATAGGATGTCAGCTGTTCCCAGTAAAACTGCCTTTGGCCATTGACCGATAATGAATTTGTCAATGCCAGGTGTTTGAGTGATGAGCCAAGATGTTTTGGGATTGCACCCAAGATGCCTATTACTATAGATACCATCTTTATTTTCTTTTGCCATAGTCATTCTATTTCTCTGTGTAGGGCTTTGTATTTTGTGATTGTCTCCAGTGCTGTCTCCAGGTACTGCCACATCCACCATCCAGATTTTTTATTTATCTTTCTTATCAACAATTGTTAAGTCTGAGAGACAGCATTTGACTTTCTTTGTTTTACTTTGTCTATTTTGTGATCCCACCCATTGCAATGGACTCGGGGGATTTTGTCAATGACAACGGTGTTCAAGGGGTGCTCCAGATGCTTTGGGATTGCACCCAAGGTACCTATGACTATTAACACTACCTTTGTTCCTTTTGGCCATCGTTCTACTTCTATTTGCAGGTCTTTGTCTTTTGTTATCTTCTCCAGTTCTTTCACTTCTATTCTGCTTTTTCCAGGTATTGCCACGTCTATAATCCCGAGTTTTTTTTTTTGTACTTCTTATTGACCGTTGTTAGGCAGGTGCCTGTCTCTTTGAAGTCAAAAGTCCCAGAGCAATTTAGCTTTTTCATTTTCTATGACTTTCCATATTTTATGGTTCCACCAGTTCTTGCTTGCAGGCAAATGGCGAATAGAATAGAATAGAATAGAATAGAATAGAATAGAATAGAATAGAATAGAATAGAATAGAATAGAATAGAATAACAGAGTTGGAAGGGATATTGGAGTCTTCTAGTCCAGCCCCCTGCTCAGGCAGGAAACTCTATACCATTTCAGACAAATGTCTGTCCAGTGTATTCTTAAAAACTTCCAGTGTTGGAGCATTCACCACTTCTAGAGGCAGGTTGTTCCACTGGTTAATTGTTCTAACTGTCAGGAAGTTTCTCCTTAAATCTAGGTTGCTTCTCTCTTTGGTTAGTTTCCATCCGTTGCTTCTTGTCCTGCGCTTTGGAGAATAGCTTGACTCCCTCTTCTTTGTGGCTGTCCCTGAAATATTGGAATACTGCTAACATGTCACCCCCTAATCCTTCTTTTTATTAAACTAGAACAGGGGTGTCAAACTGCCAGCCCACAGGCCGGATGCATCACCAGGAAACCACACCCACTCCATTGCCAGCAATGGAGAAAAAGCTCCAATATGTCACGCGACGTCATGTGACATCGCGGGTTTGACATGCCTGAACTAGACTATCCTGCAAATCTTTCAAAGCACCATTCTTGCTACCACTATAATTATGTCACACAGTCTGCCAGATGTTCAGACTGGATCTGTCTACTTATCAAATCCTTCCCAAAGACTTGGGATAGGCAGACCTGAATGTTTGATGCTGTTACATACATTGTCGTAGGATGTAAGGTGTTCAAAGCAAAGCCACCTTTTGCAATTGACCGATGGGTCAATTGGGATTCAAGTGGTGCTCCAGACGTTTTGGGATTGCACTCAACGCACCTGTAACTACTACTACTACTACTATTATTGTTATTGTTTTTTGCTTTAGTTTTCAATGTTGCCTTTAGAAGGCAAGGCCACAGTGCAAATGGTAATGACTACAGACAAGAAAAACAAGGAAGACTTTGTGAAATAAGTAAGCCCACATCCCTCATACTACAATTGCAAAGAGGAGAGGAATAGATAAAAAAACTCGGTGGTAAAAATCTGAAAAGGAAAAAAAAAGGGGAGACAGAGAGAGAGAGAGAGAGAGAGAGAGAGAGAGAGAGAGAGAGATTGTATTAGCGGGTAATCTTTCAAAATCACACTTAAAGAGAAGAGTGCATTGTAGAAAATGAGAAAAAAAACAACAGTTGTGATTCACAGCTGGGGTGAGATTTTTCAACCCACCTTTTCCTTATTGTTTTAGGGGATTTTCCCCACATTGTGCTTCTAGTAAAGTAGGCTTTAGACATGAGTTTGTTACTGATCCTGTTTCCTTCCAAAAGATCATCATCGCTCATTCTGTGGTGTGTCCCAGTTTTCTGCCTTACTGTATTTCCCCCAAAAATAAGATCGGGTCTTATATTAATTTTTGCTTTGAAAGATGCATTAGGGCTTATTTTCCAGTTAGGATTTATATTCAGAGAAATACGGTACTAAATGCATCCGTCTGGCTGATGATCTTAACTAGGGCTTATTTTGGGGATGGGGCTTATATTACGAGCGTCCTGAAAAATCATGCTTATTTTCCAATTGCCTCTTATTTTCAGGGAAATACGGTATATTCACTAGGGCTATGGGACCAAGTGGTCTAGAGCAGTGGTTCTCAACCTTTTTAATGCCGCGACCCCCAACCGGTCGTAAGTCGAGGACTACTCAACCGATCGTAAGTCGAGGACTACTCAACCGATCGTAAGTCGAGGACTACTCAATTGGTGCAGCACTGTTTGCAGAATGGGACTTTTGGCGGGCTCAGCAGGGCAGAGACAGCCTGGACCATTCCTATTGGCTTTTGAAAGCCAATAGAATTAGACTCTATTCAAGAGAGTCTCTTCTATTGGCTTTCAAAAGCCAATAGAATAAAAGGGAGTAGCACAGCTAAGGAAAAGGGAGAAAAAATGGTGGACTGCGTTGTTTGGCGACCCCCGTGAAATGGTCGTTTGACCCCAAATGGGGTCCCGACCCACAGGTTGAGAACCACTGGTCTAGAGAAATCCCCAAAATATATCAGATTGATGTCAACGCTGCTAACATCGGATGTTTTTGCTTTGACAACATATGGAGATGCAGCCATTTTTCTTCTTATGTTTTACTCTTAGAATTAAAGCTAGAATTAGATGATACTGGAGGGGAAGGAAGAGGAATGTGTATGGGGAGTTTAGTTAGATATAACAATATTATAACTAGTGTGTGAATAGGAGTAAGAGATGATAACAATTGGGGGTTAGAGAACTAGATGAAAAGCCTGCATTTCAAACTAATTGGAGAATGTGATTTATGACTGTAGATTAGAGGAGGGAATTGTGCTTTGATACTATGTGCTCAGGGGAGGGGAATTCAGATTTTGGCTTGGCCTATGTACGTGCTGATGCTATGCTACTTATTTATTTTATTTATTTTATTTATGACACTTATATACCGCTTTAAGTGCAAGCACTCTCTAAGCGGTGTACATCAGTAAGCAATGTATATATATATTTACATTGCCCCCAACAATCTGGGTCCTCATTTTACCTACCCCGGAAGGATGGAAGGCTGAGTCAACCTTGAGCCGGTGAGATTTGAACCGCTGACCTGCTGAACACAGTCAGCTAAAGTGGCCTGCAGTACTGCACTCTAACTGCTGCGCCACCTCGGCTCATAAGAGAACCACTGGTGTAGACTGTGGGGAGCGGGCCGGGGAGGGGGGGGGGAAGAAAGGTTCTTGACTTAGCTCAAAAATTTCTTGCTCCTCTCTCACTTCACAATTGAAGGTAGAGCAGGGGGGGGGAACCATCCCTTCCCACTTCGGGGGGCGGGCTGAATATTGAAAATAGAAGGGATGGTGGATCTGCGTGTCCCAGGATGGTGTTGCAGGATCCAATCTGGGTCGGTCACTTAGTCTTCCCAGCTTTCGAACTCCTGCTGGTGCCCCCATCCTCGGGGAACGTCTCTCCAGCGCAGTGTTTCTCAACCTTGACCATCCATCAGCATGTGGACTTCAACTCCCAGAATTCCACAGCCAGCAATGCTAGCTGCCCTAGCAGAGTGGGTGTCCAACAGGGAGGGTCTAGCCGGGAGAAATTCTCCGAGGATGGAGGCTTCAGCAGGAGTGCCAAAGCTGGGAAGACGAGACCGAGGTGGTGCAGCAGTTAGAGTGCAGTACTGCAGGCCACTTTAGCTGACTGTGTTCAGCAGGTCAGCGGTTCAAATCTCACCGGCTCAAGGTTGACTCAGCCTTCCATCCTTCCGGGGTAGGTAAAATGAAGACCCAGATTGTTGGGGGCAATGTAAATATATATATACATTACTTACTGGTGTACACCGCTTAGAGAGTGCTTGCACTTAAAGCGGTATATAAGTCTCATAAATAGATAAATAGATACTTGAATAAGCTAAACAATGCCTCAAAGTTCTTTGAAGAGTTTCATCTGTCAGAACCATGACAGTTGCCTCTACAGGTTGTCCTTGACTTACAACCACAACTGAGCCCAAAATTAATTTTGCTAAGCTAGGCAGTTCTTACGTAAACTTTCCGCATTTTGTGATGTTTCCCGCCATAATTGTTAAGTGAATCGCTGTAGTTGTTAAGTTAGCAAGACGGTTGTTAAGTGAACCCGGCGTTCCCCATTGACTTTGTTTGTCAGAGGATCAAAAAAGGGGATCATGTGACACACACACAACCAGGGACACTGTGACCGTCATCAATATGAGTCGGTTGCTAAGAGTCTCAGTTGGTCCCAATTTCGATTCTGTGTCCCTGGGGCTGCTGCAACGGTCGTAAGGATGAAAAAGGGCCATAAGTTGCTTTTGCCAGTGTTGATGTAACCCTGAACAGTCACTAAATGGACTATTGTAGGTCGAGGACCACCTGTACTATGAAGAAATACCTTCCCGTTGTTGTGCTTCTTGTGTAGCTAAGACAACAGCTTTTCCCATTGGGACCCATTGCTTCAGCTCTGCCTTTTTGTCTACATGGTCTTTTCAGGATCATAGAATCATAGGCTGGAAGGGACCTTGGAGGACCTTATTCTTAAACAGTCCCAGGCAAACGGTTGTGTGATCTTTTCTTGAAAACCTCCAGTGATGGAGTACTCACAACTCCAGGAGGCAAGCTCTTCCATTGATTAATTGTTCTCACTGTCAAGAATTTCCTTCTTATTTCCAGGTTAGATCTCCTTCTTTTGAGTTCCCCGCCCATTGCTTCTTGTCCTGCACTATGTGGTTTGAAGCTGCCGATAGTGTCAGTGTACTTTGGAGAGCACTAGACCCTTCTCTTAGAATAGAATAGAGCTGGAAGGGACCTTGGAGGTCTTCTAGTCCAGCCCCCTGCTCAAGCAGAAGAACCTATACCATCTCAGACAGGTGATTGTTTAGTCTCTTCTTCAAAATCTCTGGTGATGGAACTCCCATGATTTCTGGAGGCCAGCTGTTCCACTGGTTAATTGTCCTCCCTGTTAGGAACTTTCTCCTTAATTCCAGGTTGCTTCTCTCCTTGATCTGTTTCCAACCATTGTTTCTCGTCCTTCCCTCTGGTGCTCTGGTGAACAACCTGAACCCCTCTGCCTTGTGGCAGCCCCTCAGATACTGGAACACTGCTATCAGGCAATCCAGACTGCAGGCAATCCAGACTGTCGGTTTGGAGCTGGACACTGGTGAATCTGATGATTGTCTAGTCTCTTCTTAAAAATCTCCAGTGGGGGTAAACTGTTCCACTGGTTGATTGTCCTCACTGTCAGGAAGTTTCTCCTTAATTCCAGGTTGCTTCTCTCCTTGCTTTGGTATGGACTAGAAGACCTCCAAAGTCCTTTCCAGCTCTATTCTGATTGATCGATTGATTGATTGATTGATTGATTGATTGATTGTCTAATGTATTTTTCGCCCTTTGCCAATTCTCAGGTGGATGGAATCCTTGGTCAACCTGGGGCGAGTGCACCAAAGACTGTGGAGGTGGCCTTCAAACCCGGACCCGAACATGTCACCCTCCTCCTGATGAAGGTCTCATCTGCGAAGGAGTCCTGGAAGAAGGGAGGTTATGCAATAGGAAAGCTTGCAACCGTAAGTAACCGTGGCTTCTGAAGGAGCCTCAGAGCAGGTGCTCCTGACTCTGTCCGCGAGGCGTAGGCCCAACAGAAACCCTTTGGCTAAGCTCTTCGCTCGAATGAACTCGTAGACTTTGGACTGCAAACTTTTCAAGGCAGGCACTTTTTGTTAGAGCGGTTACATGGTTCAGAGTAAAGATGGTCCAGAATCTACAGCAGTGATTCTCAACCTTTCTAATGCCGTGACCCCATAATACAGTTCCCCATGTTGTGGTGACCCCCAAGTGGGTGTGGCCACCAATAAGAGGGAGTAGGACAGCTAGGGAAAAGGGGAAAAAAATGGCAGACAGCCTTGTTTGGTGACCCCCGTGAAATGGTCATTTGACCCCAAATGGGGTCCCGACCCACAGGTTGAGAACCACTGATCTACAGTCTTGACTTCCTTAAGGGCAGACATTCCTCTTTTCTTCACACACACACACACACACACACACACACACACACACACACACACACACGGTGTGTCCAGTTTTGGGCACCACAATTTAAAAACGAATGTTGAGACTCTGGAAAGAGGGCAGAGAAGAGCAGCAGAGATGCTTGGGGGACTGGAGGCTAAAGCATGTGAAGAACGGTTGCAATAATTGAGTATGTCTAGTCTAATGAAGAGAAGGATCAGGGGGGACATGATAGCAGTCGTCCAGTATGTAAGAGGTCAATAAAGAAGAGGGGGTCAACCTATTCTCCAAAGTCCCTGAAGGCAGGACAAGAAGCAACGGATGGAAACTATTCAAGGAGAGAAGCAACCCTAGAATTAAGGAGAAACTTCCTGACAGTTAAAACAATTAGCCAGCGGAACAACTAGCCTCCAGAAGTTGTGGGTCCTCCAACACTGGAGTCTTTTAAGAAGAGACTGGACAGCTATTTGTCTTGTATGTTAGGGTCTCCTGCTTGAGCAGGGGGTTGGACTAGAAGATATTCAAAGTCCATTCCAACTTTGTTATTCTGTTACTAATCATGTCAGTTTCTGACATTCCATTCCTATTGCCACATGAGACAACCAATGAGTGTGCCATCAGTGCAAGAGTTTTGTGCTTTATGTACAAACAACAACAACAACAACAGTTGAAGTATTCTGATTGGATTGGAGTGTGGTTGTGAACAGCTTCCCGTTTGCATTCCAACTCTTCTGCTCTCTTCTTAAGCCCAAGGGATTTATGTTCTTTAGCTACCGGTTATTTATGTATTAATTCATAATAAATGCTTGCATTTATTACAGTCTTGAAGTGTGCAAGCATGCTTCCCCGGAGGTAATTAGAAGTAATTAGGAGTAGAAAAGCAAACCAAATATAAATGTAAAACTGTAGATCTAACCTCCCCCCCCCCCACTCTAATCTAGAAGATAGCCAGGAAGAAAAAACTGTTTATTAGGTAGTAAAATCTTGCTTTTGGATCACCACTGTACACCAGTTGATCAGACAGCGTCCTCCCCAACCCCTTTGGAAAGGCCATAATGGAGTTTCAAAAACGCTTTTTGGTGCACCATAGTTGGATGGTGAGACTCTCAGACTTTGCTTGAGTCAAGAAGAAAATCAAGTTTCTTTTTTCTACTTATTGTTGTCATTCAAGAATCATGTCCCAGTGCCTTTGTTTGTACAAATATCTTCAGATAAGGCAGGTGTAAGGTCCACGTAGTATACAGAAAATGGGTTCAACTTATTTTCCAAAGCACCAGAAGGCAGGACGAGAAACAATGCATGGGAGCTAATCAAGGAGAGAAGCAACCTGGAATTCTCCTAAGAGTGAGGACAATTAACCAGTGGAACGGAAGTTCCCTTCGGACATTGTGGATGTTTCATCACTGGAGGTTTCTTAAGAAGAGAATGGACAATCACTTTGTCTGAAATGATTGAGGATCTCCTGCTTGAGCAAGGGGCTGGACTAGAAGACCTCCAAGGTCCCTTCCAGTTCTACTCTGATTCTGATTCTGACTTAACAACTAAACATCTCTGACAGATGACAGTACAGCCCATGTTTAAGACCTCCAGCGAAAGAGAATTCCTTAGGTTCCCCTCTTTCACACTTTCAAGAACTTCCTCCAGATGTCCTATCTTGAATCTCCTGCCTTGCCATTTTAATTCGCTGGTTCTGATCTTGTGCTCTGGAGCAACAGAGAAGGTCCACCTTTTCTTCGTCATGCTGAACCTTCTGGTTTTTGAAAACAGCTCTTATATCTGCCCCTCCGGTATTTTATCTGCAGGCTTCACACGAGCAGATGGTTCCATCATCCCGTATATTCTGAATTTGCTCCAGTTTTGAATTGCAGGGCCCAGAATAGGACACAAGACTCCGAATGAAGTTTAACCAGGATCAGAACGCAGAGAATAACTCACATTTCATCATACAAATAAGAACAGGTTCACCACCTCTTCAATGCTAGTGAGGACAGGGCTCCTTTCCTTCTGTGCTAGCCAGGATGGGTGTCTGTGGAGCGTCACAGTCATCCAGGTCCTGGTTGTCCCAAAGATGCTTTTTAAAAGAGGCAACTGGACTTTCTTTGTTTTTCTTTGAAGACATTTCACTTCTCATCCAAGTTCGGTTCTGTGAAGTGAGGATGGGGTTTGCTTGCTCGCCCAATTTTGATAGAGGTGTGATTATAGCATCGATTGCTGCATGATTATTGCCTGGTGTTGATCTTGGCTTATATGAATGTTAGCTGCTGGAGGAGATGTATTCTACTGGAGTCCTTGGTGCTCTCCAAGCTTGGTTTTTTTCTTGCAGACAACTCATTACCAAATTAGGTAACATCATCAGTGCGAGAAGGGAGGGGGGTTTGCCATTGATAGACAAGCTGCTTGCCCTGTCAGTGTTATTCTTGGTGATTCCTTGATTAGGCTGTTTACTGTTAGCTTGTTTATCTGAGTTGGTATTTCTTTGATTGGGGCGCTTAGTTCTTGCTTGTTGGTCTAGTATTAATTTTGGTGTTAATCTCTGTTTATCTGGACATTGATTGATGATGGGGAGGTGTTTTGGTCCTTTTAATTTCCTTTTTAGATTTTTCAGTACGCCACATTTCCCGCGCCCCACCAAACCTTTTTAGATTTTTAATTGTCTCTTCTAAATAGTATGTAAATATTGTTTATCTCTATGTGCCAGCTGATGGCCGATTTGTCTGGCTTCCAGGCTTCCGGTTATTCTCTAGTGTTTTTAGGACTGAGTTTGAATAAGGATGCTCACAGTTTCCCAACTGATGCTATAGTTAAATGTTTCCATGTGTTGTGAATTTAAGGTGTTTTCATCGTGTCTTCTGACTGCTAGTTGGTGTTCATGGATGTTCACGTCATCTAGTTCATGTAATCTAGTCTTTTGGAGGTTTTTATTGTCTCTTTGGAATGGTGTGTAAAGATACTTTATTTCTATGTGTCCACTGATGGATAAATTGTCTGCACTTACAGAATGGACTGTATAAGCTGACATTCCCAAGCTTAGTCACCACAACTGCCTTTGATGATCTTCAATTTAATTGAAGATTAGAAAAAAAATGATTAGGGGACTAGAGGCTAAAACCTACTGTATGAAGAAAAATTCCAGGAATTGGTTATAATAGCGCAGGGATCTCCAAACTTGGCAACTTGAAGACTTGTGGACTTTAACTCCCAGAATTCCTCAGCCTGAGGAATTGTGGGAGTTGAAGTCCACAAGTTGCCAAGCTTGGAGACCCCTGTAGTAGCATATAATGAAAAGAAGGACGAGGGATGACATGATAGCAGTGTTCCGATATTTGAGGGGCTGCCCTAAAGAAGACGGGGTCAAGCTATTCTCCAAAGCGCCTGAAGGCAGGACAAGAAGCAACAGATGGAAACTGATCAAGGAGAGAAGCAACCTGGAACTAAGGAGAAACTTCCTGACAATATAATTCTATTCTATTCTATTCTATTCTATTCTATTCTATTCTATTCTATTCTATTCTATTCTATTCTATTCTATTCTATTCTATTCTATTCTATTCTCCATCTCAGGAGGCTAATATTTCTCCCTTGATTCTTTTCCCAGTTTCCCTTTGTTAGTTTTGAAGCAACCCGCTGCTTGTTTTAATCTTTATTTTGTTACCATGGAGTCAATGAGATGGACGAGGGGGGATATGATAGCAGTCTTCCAGTATCTGAGGGGCTGCCCCAAAGAAGAGGGAGTCAAGCTATTCTCCAAAGTCATCCGAAGGCAGGACAAGAAGCAACGGACGGAAACTAATCAAGGAGAGAAGCAACCTGGAACTAAAGAGGAATTTCCTGACCATGGGAACAATTAACCAGTGGAACAGCTTGCCTCCACAAGTCGTGGGTGCTCCATCACTGGAGGTTTTTAAGAAGAGACTGGACAACTGTTTTCTGAAAGGATGTAGGGTCTCCAGCTTAAGCAAAGGGCTGGATTGGAGGACCTGTTATTCCGTTACTCTATTGTGTTAACTGCCAGAGTCTAATTAAGTCTAATTAAACTTCGATATGAATATGATCTTCCCAGCCGAGGACAGGTGAGCTGTCTATCCACGGAAGAGCAAGCGGACACCTTCCCTAATTTTACACTTTGCTTGGCATTTCCATAAAGTTAAATCATGCAAGAGCGGAAAACTTCAAATGAAAAAGTTTCTGGCACATTAAGCTGCCTTCGTCTCGTTCACGTGGACTAATTTGGCTAGACACCCGAGCAAATTCTTCCACAGGTTACTCCCCGGCGCCTGCTTAGCGCTAGCCCTGTTTCCCTTTAGATCTCAAAAAAAGAAAGAAAGAAAGAAAGAAAGAAAGAAAGAAAGAAAGAAAGAAAGAAAGAAAGAAAGAAAGAAAGCCAGACCTAAGTGAGGTCATGCGATAAACTGTCGTTTTGTCCCATTGCAGATTTTGTTGAAAATAATATGCGCAAATCGTGGTGTATGAGGATAAGACCGAAGGGTTTCCAAAGGGGATTTTGATTTGACTCTATTCCCATCGTGGCAATCTTTGGAATCAAAAGATTCAAAGGGAGAACCAAGCTAGAACTGAAGGGGACTTTCCTGAC
>CM077920.1:4033968-4063968 GCA_039797435.1 Crotalus adamanteus | reverse complement strand
AAACCATGAGTCCTGTAATTCATCAGAGCCTCCCTCTGCCTCTGATGGCCTTTCAAATGCCTCCTCCACCTCCTCCTCACATTCCTCAGACTCAGCTGTCGGGATCACAGGCTGGCATGGAATCACAACACATATGAGCCCCAGAATTTCTGTTGCCAAGTGAGACATTGGTTAAGTGAGTATGGCCCATATTTGATTGCCATATTTGTTAACTGAATTTTCACAATTCTTAAGTTAGACACACAGTTCTTAAGTGAATCTGGCTTCTCCATTGACTTTGCTTGTCAGAAAGTCGCAAAAGGGGATCACATGATCCCAGGGACAC
This sequence comes from Crotalus adamanteus, assembly GCA_039797435.1. Taxonomy (NCBI): domain Eukaryota; kingdom Metazoa; phylum Chordata; class Lepidosauria; order Squamata; family Viperidae; genus Crotalus; species Crotalus adamanteus. Next base: position 4,063,643 of record CM077920.1, on the reverse strand, counting down.
TGCAACAGTTCTCACTATGAGTCAGTTGCCGAGCATCTGAATTCTGATCACGTGACCGTGGGGATACTGCAACGGTCATACGTGCGAAAAATGGTCGTAAGTCCCTTTTCTCAGTGTCCTTGTCAGTTTGAATGGTCACTAAACGGACGGCTGTTAAGTAGTGGATTACCTGCAATCCTTTCTACTTTAGTAATAGTAATAGTAGTAAAGTTGGAAGGGACCTTGGAGGTCATCTAGTCCAACCCCCTGCTCAGGCAGGAAACCCTACACCATTTCGGACAAATGGCTGTCCAGTCTCTTCTTAAAAACTTCCAGTGTTGGAGCATTTACTGCTTCTGGAGGCAGGCTGTTCCACTGGTTAATTGTTCTCACTGTCAGGAAGTTTCTCCTTAGTTCTAGGTTGCTTCTCTCCTTGAATAGCTTCCATCCGTTGCTTCTTGTCCTGCCTTCAGGTGCTTTGGAAAATAGCTTAATTCCCTCTTCTTTGTGGCAGCCCCTGAGATATTGGAATACTGCTATCATGTCCCCCCTTGTCCTTCTCTTCATTAAACTAGATAGAGACCTTTCTGCTCCTTTTTTGGGATTTGGAAAAAGACAGAAGCTTTACGGGTTGAGCATCTCAGCCCAAATCCATAGCTTGGAGGAGCAAGCCGTTGGAAATCTGTGCAACGGTTGTGAGAAGCGGCACAACGAGTCTCTTTCAAATGTTAAAGTACCCAGGTTTTTTGCAGCTCTCTGTCTCCCGTTGTTTGCACACAGGTGTGCAGGTCCAGACAAGGTGAAGCACGGTTGCTGGAATTGGGTATGTCTAGTTTAAGGAAAAGAAGGACTAGGGATGACGTGATAACATTGTTATAATATCTAAGGGGTCTACGGAGATTCTCAGTCATCCAGGTCCTGGTTGTCCCAAAGATGCTTTTTCAAGAGGCAACTGGACTTTCTTGTTTTTCTTTGAAGACATTTCACTTCCCACAACTTCTGGAGGCAAGCTGTTCCACTGGTTGATTGTCCTCACTATCAGGAAGTTTCTCCTTAATTCCAGGTTGCTTCTCTCCTTGGTCAATTTCCAACCATTGTTTCTTTTCCTGCCCTCTGGTGCTTTGGAGAATAATTTGAGCCCCCTGTTCTTTGTGGCAGCCCCTCAAATACTGGAATACTGCTATCATGTCCCCCCTAGTCCTTCTTTTTTCTAGACTAGCCAGACCCAAATTCTGCAGCTGTTCTTCGTATGTTTTAGTCTCCAGGCCTTTGATCATCTTAGTTGCTCTTCTCTGATTAGGGGTGACAGAATAGCAGTCTTCCAATATTTGAGGGGCTGCCACAAAAAAAGAGAGAGTCAGCCTATTTTGCAAGACACCTGAGGCAGGACAAGAAGCAATGGATGGAAACTAATCAAGGAGAGAAGCAACCTAGGACTAAGGAGAAAATTCCTGACAGGTAGAACAGCTAACCAGTGGGACACTTTGCCTCCAGAAGTTGTGGGTGCTCCATCACCATCACTGGAGGTTTTCAAGAAGAGATTTGTTCTCCTGCTTGAGCAGGGGGGCGGACTAGAACACCTCCAAGACCACTTCCAGCCCTCTTATTCTGTGTTCTACATTTTTCTGTTCTTTGTAGCTGAAGCAGACGAGCGATTGCAAGCAGGGTCCACATATTTTTACCCTGGCATGCTTCCTTCCAGCTCGTGTACCATGTGGGACAGCCCTAAGTTATGTTTTTCCTTTCAAACTAAATTAATAAATGCATCTGAAACCAAGTGGAAACATCTCAACGGGCTTCCCAGAATAAGTGACGGGAAGTTCACGTGCCCCAGAATTATTTAAAATATCTTTCCCCCAGCCCATCCTACTCTGGCTTGGAAAGTGGACCTGGCCCCAGACCCAAAGGAAGGGATGCTGGACCTAAAGACGTAGTAGTAGTAGTAGTAGTAGTAGTAGTAGTAGTAGTAGTAGTAGTAGTAGTAATAATAATAATATCAAACAGAAAACCACCTGCAACATAACACCCGAGACTTAACAATTGTCGATAAGAAAGACAAAAAAGTCTGGATAGCGGACGTGGTAGTGCTTGGAGACAGCAGAATAGACGAGAAAGAACTGGAGAAGATAACAAAATACAAAGACCTACAAATAGAAATAGAAAGACTGTGGCAAAAGCAAGCAAGGGTAGTACCAATAGTCATAGGCTCCTTGGGTGCAATCCCAAAACAACTGGAGCACCACTTGAACACCATTGGCATTGACAAATTCGCTATTAGTCAATTGCAAAAGGCGGCCTTATTAGGAACTGCTTCCATCCTGCGACGATATCTGTAATACCATCAAACATCCACATCTGCCTATCCCAGGTCCTGGGTAAGGACTCGATAGGTAGACAAAATGCCAAATCCAGTCTGAACATCTGGCTGCCTGTGCGATGATCCATAATAATACTAATACTAATACTAATACTACTACTAATAATAATAATAATAGTAAAGTTGGAAGGGACCTTGGAGGTCATCTAGTCCCAACCCCCTGCTCAGGCAGGAAACCCTACACCATTTCGGACAAATGGCTGTCCAGTCTCTTCTTAAAAACTTCCAGTGTTGGAGCATTTACTGCTTCTGGAGGCACGTTGCACCAGGCAAACTGACCCTGGTCTGTTCTCTGCTCTCCCCCTGCCTAAGGTCTGACTTATATCCTGCCGTGACAGTGACATCCACATTTAAGCAGAGCACTAGTTCGTTTCACGAGGCACGTGCCTCCTTAATGTGCAATTCTTCTTGCCAAGCCAAAGTGCCCTGAAATGTTAATTTCGTGGCGAGAACAGTGAAAAGAGCTAAAATTAAAAACCCTGCCTTGAGGATGAATGTCAGACGGAGCTACGAGGAGGAGGGAGAGGAGAACAGGCTGGTGTCCAAGATGCGGGAGATAAATCTGTTGTCCCTCAGTGATGGCTTCCATATGTATTTGCTAGCACATGACCTTTGAGCAAAAAAATGGTTGCGGCTGGCCAGACCCTTTGTCACAAGCTGGCCAACAAGAACGGCGAATATGGCTATTTGTGTAGTCCTTTCCGCACACTCGGAGGTGATCATCTAATTTTGCCTCTGCGGACCAGTCCACTCTTTGCATTTCATTTATCGAGAAGTTAGAAAAGATAGATAAATCCTTTTTTTTAAAAAAAAAAAAACACCACTGAATAGAATAATCCTTCATCTCTACATTGAGGCAACTTCGAGGAAAGAATAACGTTTGTGGACAATTGGATATGTAGGAGAGCATCTAAATTGCTGGAAAAGCAAGGAACTCAAGTGTCAGGCATGGATTGAGTCCTAAGGGTGTTTTTTTTTTCCAAAAGGCAGCTGTACTTTGTTTTTCCCTGAAGACATTTTGCTTCTCATCCAAAGAAGCTTCTTCGGTTCTGACTGAATGGTGGGGAATGGAAGGATTTATATTTCCTGCAGTCATCTGGTCATTAGTACTCTCTCTGAGGATCGTTGAGGCCACTTGGAGGTTTATCTGAGTGGGATAAACCTCCAAGTGGCCTCAACGACTCTCATAAAGTGTGCCAATGACCAGGTGGCTGCAAGGAATATACTGTAAATCCTTCCATTCTCCACCATTCAGTCAGAACTGAAGAAGCTTCTCGGATGAGCAGTGAAACTTGTCTTTTGAAAAAGCACCTTTGGGACAACCTGGATGATCTGGATGGCTGAGAATCTCCACCGACATGGACTGTTAGAAAGTTCTTCACTTCTAACTTTATCTTTACTCACCCTTCTGCTTTCCCGTTCTCTGTTGGTTATTACAGCTAGGGTCTTCTGTATGCGACGTGTGAAATAGCCTTTGGGTAGCTCCACTTCCTTTTGAAACGTCTTCTAGCTTAATTGCTGAGCTCCCTTGTATATAGATAGCCCAAATAAGTACAACACAGAAGGATCGATGTGTATTGCATTTGGAGCTGAGGGTGGCTCCTATGTGTTGCATGTAAACATCTGAAGAATATTTCTCTTTTCTTTTTTCCAACCAAAGGCAAAAAACGAAGAGAATTTTTACTAATTAAACAAAAGTTTTAGAATTTGATTGAGGATATTTTATTTCACTCCTTCTTTTCCCTCTTCTCTTCTTTCTTCCTTCCTTCCTTCCTTCCTTCTTCTCTTTCTCTTTCTCTTCCTTCCTTCTCCTCCCTCTCTCCCTCTCTCCCTCCCTTTCTCCTTCCCCTTCCTCCCTCCCTCCCTTCCCTATTTCTCTTCTTCATTCCTTCCTTCCTCTTTTGCTCCTTCCTTCCTTCCTTCCTTCCTTCCTTCCTTCCTTCCTCTCTTTTCCTTCCTTACTCTCTCCTCTCTCCTCTCTCCTTTCTCTCTTTCTTTCTTTCCTTCTTTCCTTCTTTCCTTTTCCTTTTCCTTCCTTCCTTCCTTCCTTCCTTCCTTCCTTCCTTCCTTCCTTCCCTTCTCCTCCTCCTCTACTTTTAATATATCACATTCTTTATAATGGTGTTTCTGTGATATAATAAAACAACTTTTAGAAAGGATAGGCCAGATCAATTCAGATTGGTACCACCAATATCAGGAATCGTCAGCAGGCATAACATTCTAGAGAAGGCACTTGACAGCTGAAACCAACCTAAAGAGAAACTCCGATCGATCGTATCATCTGCACATTCTCCCCAAACAAGAAGCTTTTGATGGCTGATGAGCACCCTGGAAACTGAAAATAAATAATACGAAAGAAAACAGAGTATGATTAAGAGGTCCTACGAAAGCCTAAATTCCCTGAAGTTTCCCCATGTCGAGTCATTCACTAACGGGATCTCCATTGATTGCAAGGAGGAGGGTATCAATTTTGCCCACTCAACAATTTCTGCCGCTGTTGCAAGAGCAGACTTTGAATTTCGGCTGTTTAGACCTCATCAGCTTTAATTAGCCCGAGTTTGGCAGCTGAGATCCAAGATGGTGGCAGGGGAATAGAAAACAATTGTGCAACTCATTAGAGGACAATCTTGGCCATTCAGGGACTCATCAGGTGGAACCTGAATGCCAAGTGAGGGGATCATTTGGAACGGACTCTGCATAGATAGGTTGGAAAAGAGAAGTCATCAAATACCTCTTCAGATCATTGGGAGGAAGTTTGATTTCTCCAGTTCTTTCCAATACAGGTTCTAGAGAAAAGAAGAAACTGGGGAGACATGTTAGCAGTATTTCAGGGGCTTCCATAAAGAAGAGGGGGGTCACATTATTCTCTAAAGCACCAGCGGGAAGAACAAGAAACAATGGTTGGAAACTGACCAAAGAGAGAAGCAACCTGGAATTAAGGAGAAACTTCCTGACAGTGAGGACAATTAACCAGTGGAACTACTTGCCTCCAGAAACTGTGGGTACTTGATCACTGGAGGATTTAAGAAGAGACTGGACAGCCACCTGTCTGAGATGGTATTGGTTCTCCTGCTCAAGCAGGGGGCTGGACTAGAAGACCTCCAAGGTCCCTTCCAGCTCTATTCTATTCTATTCTGAACCCAAACCAAATATACCTTTACAGAATACAGAATAGCAAAATTCATCCTCAGTTCTAGGTTGCTTCTCTCTCTTTGATAAGCTTCCATCCGTTTCTTCCTATCCCGCCCTCAGGTGTTTTGGAGAATAGGTTGACCTTCTTCGCAGCTTCTTAAAAACCTCCCATGATGGAGCACCCACAACTTCTGGAAGCAAGCTGTTCCACTGATTAATTGTCCTCACTGTCAGGAAATTTCTCCTTAGTTTCAGGTTGCTTCTCCACTCGATTAGTTTCCATCCATTGCTACTTGTTCTGCCTTCAGGTGCTTTGGAGAATAGCTCAACCCCCCTCTTCTTTGTGGCAGCCCCTCAAATATTGGAAGACTGCTATCATGTCACCCTTCCTAGCCCTTTTTTTCCTGATGAAGTTCACAAATCGATTGTCCTCCCAATCTGAAAGCAGGTCACAGGTCTGAAATACAAAATAAAATAAAATTGCAATGCTTCCAGTCTATCTGTTTTTGCCATTTCGGAAAACAGTTTTAGTAAGCTTGAAAACAACACCACCAAATCTTGAAGACCTTCAGATCAGACGGAAACGAGGCAGAGGAAAAAAGAAAAGAAAAAAGCAGGTGGGGATGTGGGGACATATGGGAAGAAGCTTCTTCACAAACTAATTTGAATCCTGAACTTCTTAATTTCAAAGCCGCCAGCTTTGTTTCGAAGAAATGAAAGCCCACATTTGGAGCAGAAGAGGAAGCAAATAAATATCTCTCAACATTTCACGGGGGAATTTCCACGATTGCTCGGAAGATCTGCGTCTCAGCTGTACAGATTGTTTATGACATTTTAAATCCTGAAAACAAAATGCTGATGGTTTTTTGTGCTTGTTTTAATTGTATCATGGTATCAAAATTGTTTATTTTCCCGCTGTCTCGCGAGCCGTGGTAATAGTTCTTACTCAGCGGAGCAGCAATTGTCCCAATTTTGCTGTCTTTAGTTTAATGATATGCTGTATTAATTTTGAAGGAGGCAATTTTTTTTTGCTATTCATAAAAATTGAATGCATTAGGAATTAGTTGTGCTTTTTCTCACCGATTACTTCCTCTGCAGCCGAAAGGGCTGCCAAAAATCCTATTTTGGAATCAAAATTGGATTATATTTTAGGAACAGCTACATCCTAAACTAAAGTTGCTCACTGTTAGGTTTTGTTCTCCGATATTGCTGAGATTATCGCTCTTCTCGGAATAAAATGTACTCTGTGCACGCTTAGAAGTTGCAGCAGTCCAGCTGCAAACTCTCTCTGATGTTCTTCAGTTTGATCTTTAAAAAAAAAGATTCTCTTTGTATTTAGTTTGCAGAGATGCAACTTCTCCTTAAAAACAGGAAGAGGGGATGAAGCTTTCTCTAGAAATCTATGGAGATTCTCAATCATCCAGGTCATGGTTGTCCCCAAAGTGCTTTTTCAAAAGGCAACTGGACTTGTTTATTTTTTCTTTGAAGACGTTTTGCTTCTCATCCAAGAAGCTTCTTCAGTTCTGACTGAATGGTGGAGGATGGAAGGATTTTTAATCCCTTGCAGTCATCTGGGCATTTGCACTCTTTCTGAGAGTCATTGAGGACACTTAAGAGGTTCCTTCTGTGCCTTCAGGATCATCCAAGTAGTGCAAATGAGAGTGAAACACTTGTCAGCACTTCCAAGCAGGCTCCACACTCATTTGCACTATTGAGGTGACCCTGAGGGCATGTAGATGAACCTCCAAGTGGCCTCAACGATCCTCAGAGAGAGTACTAACGACCAGATGACTGCAAGGCATAGAAACCTTTCCATTCCAAATTCTGCAGGGTTTTAAAAGGCCAGATAACTTTAGTAAGCAGACTAAAAAGCCTACAGAAATATTTTGGGTGGCTGATAACCTGGGGCCATCTTTCCCCAGTTGTATTTGAAGGACCATCTTTTCCCAGTTGTATCTACTTGATCCACCGGAGCTGGGAGTTGTATTTACCTGATCCACCAGACCACAGAGGCAGGGCAGGTTCCAGGTCATCTCTATTAAAGAGGTCCATCTGGTAGGACCAAGAAGAAGGACCTTGATGGTGAAGGTTCGTTCTCTGAGCTTGTGGATTAGTAATAGTAATAGTAGTAAAGTTGGAAGGGACCTTGGAGGTCATCTAGTCCAACCCCCTGCTCAGGCAGGAAACCCTACACCATTTCGGACAAATGGCTGTCCAGTCTCTTCTTAAAAACTTCCAGTGTTGGGGCATTTACTGCTTCTGGAGGCAGGTTGTTCCACTGACTAATTGTTCTCACTGTCAGGAAATTTCTCCTTAGTTTTAGGTTGTTTCTCTCCTTGGTTAGTTTCCACCCGTTGCTTCTTGTCCTGCCTTCAGGTGCTTTGGAAAATAGCTTGATTCCCTCTTCTTTATGGCAGCCCCTGAGATATTGGAATACTGCTATCATGTCCCCCCCTTGTCCTTCTCTTCGTTAAAATAGACATACCCAATTCTAGCAACCGTTCCTTATATGTTTTAGCCTTCAGTCCCCTAATCATCTTTGTTGCTCTTCTCTGCACTCTTCCTAGAGTCTCAACATCTTTTTTACATCGTGGTGACCAAAACTGGATGCAGTATTCCAAGTGTGGCCTTACCAAGGCATTGTAGAATGGTATTAATACTTCACATGATCTTGATTCTATCCCTCTGTTAATGCAGCCTAGCACTGTGTTGGCCTTTTTGGCAGGTGCAGCACACTGCTGGCTCATATTTAGGTGACTATCTACTAGGACTCCGAAGTCCCTCTCACAGTTACTACATTTGGTTTCCAAATGTTTCATTACCAGGCTAGATAACATCTTCATTAGAGTTTAGGAGATGTCTGTGTTGGTGTTCTTCTGTTTATAAGGGCTTCAGGTGTGGGTGTGTCAAGGGAGGGTCTTGTGATGGGTCAGGTGTGAGTCATCAGTGAGAGGCTTGTGATGGGTCTTGTGATGGGGAGGGTCTGGGTCGTTGGGAGGCGAAGTACTGGTGGGAGAGGGGCCTGCGCGGGATGGTTGAGGGCCGGTGCTATCTCTGGCTGGCTATGTAGTTGATTTGGATCCTGAGGGGTCTGTAGGCTAATTGTAGGACAAAGTGTCTGTTGATGAAATTGCTTGTGGAGTGCCAAGCTTTGAGGAATTCACGAGCCTGGCGGGTGATAGGGTGGCCCATGATTTTCGAGTTGCTCCAATCAAACTGGTGTTGGTGTGGGTAGAGATTAAGGATTTGGGATGGTGGCATTTGACTGCTAGCTGATGTTTGCAGATCCTGGTTTTTAATTGACGTGATGTATGTCCAATGTAGAATTGCTTGCAATCATTAACAGTTTTATTTTGTAGGTGACCTTGTTTCTTTCATCCTTCTGTATCTTGTCTTTGGATAATTCCAGAAGTAAGATCTTTTCTGTGAGTGGCTCCCTGTCTGTGGAACAGCATCCTTGGTGTTGGTGTGGGTAGAGATTAAGGATTTGGGATGGTGGCATTTGACTGCCAGCCGATGTTCGTGGATCCTGGTTTTTAATTGATGTGATGTATGTCCCATGTAGAATTGGTTGCAGTGGTTACTGTTGATTTTGTAGGTGACATTGTTTCTTTCATCCTTCTGTATCTTGTTTTTGGTCCTGGATAATTCCAAAAGAAAGATCTTCTCTGTGGTGGCTCCCTGTCTGTGGAACAGCATCCTTGCAGAGATCAGATTGACCTCCAATTCGACACTCTTTGGAAAGACCTGAAGACCTGGTTTTGCCAGGTGGGCCTGGAGACTTCAGAATGATATGGAGCCCATCAAGCAGTTGGTTCGTTGTCCCCAGGAGAACTTTCCTTACAGTGAGAACAATTAATCAGTGGAGTGGCTTGCCTCCAGAAATTGTGGGTGCTCCATCACTGGAGGGGGTGGGACCTGCAAAGTCCTTTCAACCTGATTATTCTATGTTCTATATTCTGTAATGTTAATGGTTGAATCTAAAGCTATCCGCACTTCAGTGTCCTCATTTTCAATTCTAATGAGACATACATGGCCTTCCTTTTTTTTTTTTAAAGTCAGCATGTGGATTATTTGAGTCCCGCTTTCTCACTGTGTTTATTTGAAAAGAAAAGCAGGCATGTCCCCTTCAATAAGTCCTCTTCATAATGGAGGTCACCTTAAATCAGGCATGGGAACATGTAAAGGAGCCTTTATTGTTTGCCTCTGATCTTCCTTTCTGAAGTAGGTACCGACCTCGTCTTAACAAAGAGGGCCCCGTCTTCTAGTAATGTGAAATTTTCCTTTCTTGTTTTGCCCTTGAAGCAAAAGTTTGGAGAAGAGGATTCTTGCAAGGGTGTTCATCTAGATTCTTCTCTTTTCTCCCCCCCCCTTTTTCTTTTTTTCCCTTTTTCTTCTAGCTAATGTGCACTATAACTCCCGGAGTCAGTCTCTACGATCGACAGATAACCGGAAAAGAGACGACATAGAAGACTTTCAGAAATATGGCTATCCTGCGCCACAGATAGGTACGTAGCCCAAATGTTAGAAAATGAAAATGTAAGAGACCAACAGTTCCATACGTGAAGGCTCAGATTAGCCTTCCAGTTTGCCGCCGCGGGTACCACGGCCGTTGGAAGTCGAGCTCCGTCTTCCATGTCCGATTTCGCACTGCTAGGGGACCCTGGAAAGGGTCAAAAGTCACCCTGTAGGGGCAACAAGCACGGAGGGGATCCCCACTTGATTGCGGGAGGGCGGTAGCCCTTCTGCTCGATCTGGGGCAGCTCTCCAAACCGGCGGATGAAACACCGGCCATAGAAATATGGCCCGTCACTAGGCTGCAGACTGCCGAAGTCAAACTTACCACCAGGCACCTATAAAGTAGTGCTGATGAGACTGGGTGAGATCTGAACCTCTCTTCAATGCTAATTATTTTTTCCACCTTGTATAAGCTGCCCAAAGTATTTTTCCCCCTGTGGAGAGAAGGAAGGGAAATTCTATTCCACCCTCTAAAAACAGCGGCGACTGACTATCCAGGGGAGTTTAAAACACTGAAAGAATAACTTGATTCTAACCGGATTTTTATCTTTCTCAAATCTGAGGACCAAAAATTTCTTAATCTTATTGAAGATTTGGGTTTTTACTTACAAAAAAGAAGTAAAATTGAAAAAGGATTGTCAAATTAGCCTGATTTGATTTTCCTTAGGGTAGAAGAAACAAAAAGGGAAGATTAAACATTGAGAGGCCGTTTGGCCTCCAGATATTCACTTGTAAGCCATTATTGGTCTGTCTTAGACCAACATCCTTAACCTGGTTATAAAATTCACCCATGGGGGGGGATTTGCTCAAGATTCGGATCCATCAATTAAGGAAACCAGTTGGGCATGAATAGCAATGTAAGTGTGCAGTCCTTAGTGCTTTTTGAGTTTGGCTGTTTCTTTTGTAGACATTTCATTACCCAACTAGGTGACAGCATCCGCATGGATGATGGTACCTAGTTGGGTAATGAAACATCTGCAAGAAAAGAACCAAGCTCAGAGGGCCCCAGGGACCCTCACAGTTCAATCCTGAGCTACAAATATGCTCTTCTACTGACAGCACAATAAGTGTCCTGTAGTATTCTCAGTTTGGCAGTTGACTACATAGCAATTGCTCATGGGCAGTTGCTGGCACCAGGAGAGTCCTCCGCTTATAACAGTTCATCTAGTCCAGTGGTTCTCAACCTGTGGGTCGGGACCCCATTTGGGGTCGAACGACCATTTCACTGGGGTAGCCAAACAACGCAGTCCACCATTTTTTTCCCCCTTTTCCTTAGCTGTGCTACTCCCTTTTATTCTATTGGCTTTCGAAAGCCAATAGAATAGACTCTCTTGAATAGAGTCTAATTCTATTGGCTTTCAAAAGCCAATAGGAATTGTCCAGGCTGTCTCTGCCCTGCTGAGCCCGCCAAAAGTCCCATTCTGCAAACGGTGCTGTACCAGTTGAGTAGTCCTTGACTTACGACTGGTTGAGTAGTCCTCGATTTACGACCGGTTGGGGGTTGCGGCACTAAAAAGGTTGAGAACCACTGATTTAGAGACTGTTCAAATTTACAATGGCACTGAAAAAAAGGGACTTAAAACCCTCTCTCACACTTACGACCATTGCAGCCTCCCCGCGGTCATGTGACTTATATTCAAATGCTTGACAACTGACTCATGTTTATGGTGCGAGTCGGTTGTCAAGCATTCAAATATAAATCACGTGACCGCGGGGAGGCTGCAATGGTCGTAAGTGTGAAAGAGGGTCATAAGTCACTCGCGTTTATGATGTGAGTCACGTTGCAGTGTCTCTGGGATCGGGCGATCCCCTTTTGCGACCTTCTGACAAGCACTCAAGGGGGAAAACTAGATTCCCTTAGCAACCGAGTTGTTAATTTCACAGCTGCAGCGGTTCAGTTGCCAAATTCGTCAAGGAAAGACGTAAAACGGGGCGAAACTATTTAACAAATTTCAATCAATCCATCAGAATAGAGCTGGAAGGGACCTTGGAGGTCTTCTAGCCCAACTGCCTGCTCAAGCAGGAGACCCTAGACTTTTCTTCACTTAGCAACATAAATTTTGGTCGTAGGATGAGGACAACCTGCACTGCATATATAGGGGGCTACTTGCACTGCATTGTCAGGAGCAAAAATCAGGTCCACAGGTGAAGGTTTCAAATTAACAGATGCATTGCTACACTATGCACAGGAACCTTCTCAAATAAGGGTCAGCACCTGGTTAGAGCTAGATCAGGGGTCCCCAATCCCTAGTCTGCACAAACAAGCAACCAGCAACCAGTCTGCACAAACAAGCAAAGCCCCATCCACAGGATGCAGGCAACACACAAAACCACGCCCTCTCTGGGCCATGAAAAAACCTCTCTCCATGGAACCAGTCCCTGGTGCCCAAAAGGTTGAGGACCTCTAAGCTAGATGACAGTCAAGGGTAACCAAGGGAGATGGGACTTTGGACTGCATAAACCAGGATCTCCAAATTTGGCAACTTGTGGGCTTCAATTCCCAGAATTCCTCAGCTAGCCAGTAAAGAAAACTCTTGGCTGCCGTCTAGCAGAAATGCAGAACTTTGCAGCTCAAACATGCTGCATTAGATCAATTAGCACATTCAATTAACCCAGATAAAGACAGGATGACTGGCTTAACCCCATGCAGCCTTCTTGCTTCGTTTTAATCTCGGGATGCCCCCAAGGTGCTTTTTTCAAGAGGCAACTGGACTTTCTTTGTTTTTCTTTGAAGAGGTTTCACTTCTCCTCCAAGAAGGTTCTTCCATTCTGAATTGAGAAGCCAAACCTGCTCAGCAATGTGGCTGCGTTTATGCTGGTTTGCAGTCATGTTTTATGAAACTTTGCTGAAAATCAGTATTTATTTCAATTTGGGGCAAAACTGTGTCCTTAGCAAGCCGTTGGTTCACTTAATAACCGTGGGTTTACTTAATGACAATGCAAAAAACGGTCGTAAAATCAGGTCATTCAGGTGACAGTTATTATTATGACATAACGACTGCAATGGGCAGACCCCATTGCAGTTGTTTTTGAAGGACTTACCTGCAATGGAATTCTCACTTAATACATCCCCATTGAGTACCTGCATTATTTATATAGCTTGTATAATTGCCTACTTTTGACCTTGACATCTCAAACAAGGACATGCTCCCTGTTCCCATGGTCCCACCTAAGGTCAAAGAAGAAATGTTGGCTCCCCAAGAGAGAGCACAACTTGGAGAATCCATGCCATGTCCCTCTTGACCCGTTTCTACCTCTCTCTAATGCAAAAACAAAATGGGTGGTCAACCTCAGGATAAGGTAGTTTCCTGTGTTCTACACCTTGACAGGTGATCCAGCGGCGGAAGAGTGGTCGCCCTGGAGCGTCTGTTCGACCACCTGTGGGGAGGGCTGGCAGACTAGGACTCGGTTCTGTGTGTCGTATTCGTACAGCACCCAATGCAGTGGGCCCCTCCGCGAACAACGCCAATGCAACAATTCTGCAGTCTGTCCAGGTGATGACCTTCATGCACCACCCCTCATTCCTTTCCCCTTCTTTCTTCCAGACACGGGGCAGGGTGTGCTTCCAGCTGAAAGAGCTTCAGCATCAAATCAGATGGGGAACCGCAGAATTCTGCAATCTGTATAAATAATGCACACTAAATGCAACACCTGAAATAGTTTTGCCTGTTGAGGTCCTGGTGTTCTCTGAGCTTGTATGTTGCATGAAGATGTTTCATGACCCAACTAGGTAACATCACCAGTGCAACTGTTATCTAACGAGTTACAGAATAACAGAGTTGCAAGGAACGCTGGAGGATTTTCTCATCCGACTCCTTGCTCAAGCAGGAGACCTTAAACCATTCCAGATCAATGGCTGTCCAATCTCTTCTTGAAAACCTCCAATGATGGAGCACCCATAACTTCTGGAGGCAAGAAGTTTAATTGTATTAAACTTAATTGTAATACAATTAACTGATTAATTGTATTAAAAATGTATCTTTCCTTCTAGCTTCAATCTCTCATTAAGCTTCCATCTCTTACTTCTTGTCTTGCCCTGAGGTTCTTTGGAGAATAGGTTGACCCCTTTCTTCTCTGGGACAGCCCCTCAAGTATTGCAAGACTGCTATCATGTCACTCCTAGTCCTTCCCTTCATTAGACCAGAGGTTCCAAGTTCCCACAACCGTTCTTCCTAGGGTTTACTGCAGTGGTGGGCTTCAAATATGTGAACAACCAGATCTCTGTGTGGATGCCACTTCTGGAAGTCCATTCTGGGCCTGGGCAACAAAAAATTAGCTACCGGTTCTGCCGAAGTGGTGCAAACCGGCTGAATCCCACCACTGGTTTACTGATGAAGATAATGGTATTGATGATATTACCTAGTTGGGTAATGAAACATCTCCAATTCAACAAATAAGTTCAGTAAGAACCAAGAAGCCCACAATTCAACTCTTAGCTACAGATGTTCGCTTTTATTGGATAGTTTCCCCTCACTTGTGTTATTTCTGAAAGGGCTTCAGGGAACTTGGACTCCGTTCCAAATCGCAGTGGAAAGAAAAATATCACCTTGTGGTTCCTGCCTGCCTGAGCGATTTCACCCACAAGCATATGTTTTCAGTTGCAAAAATAATTCAGTGTGTGCTGTTGAAAAGGGCAAACCAGTAAGATGGTGGCGGTGGGATGTTAGCGAGCTAATCTGTTTTGTGTTCTCATTAAAATACCCAGTTGATTCTCATCTCCGAAATTATATATCTATGGAAACCTGGACTCGGGTCTTATCAACACTTCTTTAAAATCACATGAATGCTTAACAGGCCACAAAGACATCAGGTGTACCCTGCTATGGTTAGGCAAGGGATACAGATACTGTCAATTGTGTATCTTTTATGTGATGACACAAAGGACATGGTGCAACATTTGGATTCACATCTAGGAATGAATCCTGTTTAACTCTTGGGGTGAAATTCTGTCTCTGTGTTAGAGAAGACTTTTGTTTAGTTTAAGAAGTATCAGATCTGAGGGGTCTTCGATGGTCTCTGAGCTTGACTGTTTTCTTGCAGTTGTCTCATGACCCAACTAGGTAACAGTGCTAGAAGGGAGAGGGGTAGGAAGAGGAGGAGGAGGAGGAGGAGGAGGAGGAGGAGAACGACTGTGGGGTCCTTAGTGGTCTCTGAGCTCAGTTGTTTTCCTGTAGATGTTTCATGACCCAACTAGATAACATCATCAGTGCTAGAAGGGAGAGGGGTTTGTGGAAAGGAGGAGGAGGAGGAGGAGGAGGAGGAGCACCAGGAGGAGAAGGAGGAGGAGGAGGAGGAGGAGGAGCACCAGGAGGAGAAGGAGGAGGAGGAGGACAACGACGACGACTGTGAGGTCCTTGATTCTCTCTGAACTTGGTGGTTTTCTTGCAGGTGTTTTATGACCCAACTAGGGGACATAATCAGTGCTAGATGGGAGTGGGGTGTGTGGGGGAAGAGGAGGAGGAGGAAGAGGAGGAGGAGGAAGAAGAAGAGGAGGAGGAGTGGGATTTCTTGTCTATTTATATACTGGTGGTTTGCCCTGTCAGTGTTGATGGGAGTGTTCTTGAGATGATAGAGCAAACCAGCTGTATTAAAACAGAGAAAAACCCCACTCCCTCCATCTGCAAGAAAATCACCAAGCTCAGAGAGCGCCAAGAACCCTATTGTCGTCTTCCTCCTCCTCCTCCTCTTCACAAACTCCACTCCTTTCTTCCACTGATGATATTACCTAGTTGGGTCATGAAACATCTGCAAGAAAATAACCAAGCTCAGAGAGCACCAAGAACCCCACAGTCTTCCTCCTCCTCCTCCTCCTCCTCTCCATAAACTCCACTCCCTTCAAGCACTGATGGTGTTCTCTAGTTGGGTCACGAAACATCTGCAAGAAAACAACCAAGCTCGAGAACACCAAAACCCCCACAGTCTTCTTCCTCCTCCTCCTCCTCCTCCTCCTCCTCCTCCTCCTCCTCCTCCTCTCCATAAACTCCACTCCCTTCAAGCACTGATGGTGTTTCCTAGTTGGATCATGAAACCTCTGCCAGAAGCTCAGGGACCACCCAGGATCCCACAGCTCAACCCTAAGCTACGAATACTCTCCTCTATCAGAACTATCCATCCTAATTTTCAACATCACCTTCTGGTGAACTTAGAATGCAACGAATAACAGAATGAATTGTAATTAATCAATTAAGCGATAAATGATCTGCTGAGGCAGGTGATTGACACAGGCAATACATTGGATCCCAAAGAAGCCTGTTTAGGAATTCTGATCTAGCCTAGTTGGATTAGGGATATAATCAAACCTGCCATCATGGGAATGACTGAACCCCCAAAGAGACGGTTTTGAATTACAAATAGTCCTCGCCTTACAACATTTGTTTAGTGACCGTTCGAGGTTAACCATGCCACTGGGGAAAAAAAGTGACTTATGGCTATATTATACACAACCGTTGCAGCCTCCCCATGGTCACGTGATCAACGTTCAGAGGCGTGGCAACTGACTCGTACTTATGACAGTTGCAGCGTCCCGGGCAGCATGTGATCCCCTTTGGTGACGTTCTGACAAGCAAAGTCAACGGGGGAAGCCAGATTCATTTAACCACCGGGTTAACAACTGCAGTAATTCACTTAACAAGAAAGGGGGCAAAACTCACTTAACAACTGTCTCACTTAGCAGTGGAATTTCTGGGCAAAATTTTGATCCTAACATGAGCTCTACCTCTTTTTGGAATCCAACTCGGAGAATCCCAAAACATCTGAATGGCTTCTTTGGACCTCCCGTGTCCTGGAGGGAATATTTTTGTAAATCCTCCAGTTTGAAACCGAATTTCGAATGGTGAACTTAACAAGGGAGTAAATTCCTTCGGATCTGCAGCAAGGTATAGCCTTCTCATTATATCTTGCAGCACTGACTTGATATGTTTACACCTCTTAATAACAGATGCTTTCATATTTTAACCGGCGTTTCTTCTCCTGGCATCTGCGCAAGGCGAACTCTTTGCACGTATTAAATACGAACAAGTGGGGCTGCGCTAATAATGTTTTAACACAAATTTCAGGAATCTGAACCTCCTCGAAATACGTATTTAAATACGATTTGGGAGGAAAAGGCAAGCTCGAGCGGAATCAAAAAAGAGAACTCTTAGAATTGCAAATCGGCGCCAAAAGTACGGCTTTATTTGAGTGGAAACGTCCATGTGGGGTGTCCTTAGACTTGCAAATGAACGCAGAAATTACAGTTAAAATGTTCGCTGAATATGAATAATACGAAGGTCCTGGACTGCAAGTGTGTAGATTTGCTTATCCTCCAGTCAGAAAAGGGCAAAATTGTTTCCGCTAAAAAAGAAACTGCAATTTACTAAGGAGCTTATAAGTGGAAAATGGAAGCTTTTTTTTTTCTTTTCAGCTTCTCTGGAGTGTCCAGGGGCAAATTTTAATCAGGATTCGCCCTCTCTCCTACCCCCATGTTGTCACTGCTCTACGCTGACCTAAAAATTTGTCTCCAGCTGTTTAATTTGCACAGAATAAATGGGGAAGATAGAATGCAGAACAAAGAAGCTATAAAAAGACAGCCAGTTTGGTCTATGTACTGGTCTAGGAGCCTGGCAGTTCTAGTCCCGCCTTAGACATGAATGCTTCCTGGATGACTTTGGGCCAAATACTAGGAGAGGGTGAGTTCTAGTTTGCCTTCGGCCTGAAAGCCAGCTGGGTGACTTTGGGCCAATCACCAGGAGACTGGGACTTCTAGCCCCTCATTAGACAGAAAAGCTGGCTGGGTGACTTTGGGCCAATCACCAGCTGAGTTCTAGTCCTCCCTTAGATACAAAAGCTGACTGGGTGACATTGTGACCCAGGAGAGGGTGAATTCTAGTTCCACCTGAGGCACAAAAGCCTACTGGGTGACTTTGGGGCGGTTCTTCTCTCGCAGTCCAACCCCAACTTCACAGGGTTGTTGTCGTGAATTAAACAGGAGGCAGAAAGAGACCCAGGTATATTTAGTCTCTTGAGTTCCTGATAAAGAACAAGAAAGGTGGGGATGAACATCCAAGAAAGAAAGAAATCATAAATAAGTGATCAACAGTGAGCAGATACAGAGACTTCAGAAGTTGTGGTTGCTCCATCACTGGTGGTTTTTAAGAAGAGACTAGACAGTCACTTGTCTGAAATGGTATAGGTTCTCCTGCTTGAGCAGGGAGCTGGGCTAGAAGACCTCCAAGGTCCCTTCCAGTTCTATTCTATTCTATTCTATTCTATTCTATTCTATTCTATTCTATTCTATTCTATTCTATTCTATTCTATTCTATTCTATTCTATTCCATTCCATTCTATTCTATTTCATCCATTCTACTCTACTCTACTCTACTCTATACTCTATTCTATTCTATTCTGTTCTGTTCTGTTCTATTCTATTCTATTCTATTCTATTCTATTCTATTCTATTCTATTCTATTCTATTCTATTCTATTTCATCCATTCTACTCTACTCTACTCTACTCTGACTCAACGCTACCCTACCGTACCCTACCCTACCCTACCCTACTCTACTCTATTGTATTCTATTGTATTCTATTCTGTTTCATCCATTCTATTCTAGTCTATTCTATTTCATCCATTCTACTCTACTCTACTCCTATTTCTATTCTATTCTATTCTATTTCATCCATTCTACTCTACTCTTTGCTCTACTCTGACTCTACTCTGAGTCTACTCTACTCTACTCTACTCTATTCTGTTCTGTTCTGTTCTGTTCTATTCAATTCTACTCTGTTCTATTCTATTCTATTCTGTTTCATCCATTTTACTCTACTCTACTCTACTCTATTTCATCCATTCTACTCTACTCTACTCCTATTTCTATTTCTATTTCTATTTCTTTCATTACAGTCCACGGCACCTGGGACGAATGGTCACCCTGGAGTCTCTGTTCATCAACCTGCGGACGGGGATACAGAGATCGCACCCGGATATGCAAACCCCCCCAGTTCGGAGGGAGCCCCTGCGAAGGTCCCGAGAAGCAAACCAAGTTCTGCAATATCGCTCTTTGCCCAGGTAATTTGGTAAAGAAACTTTCCCTCCCGTTCCCTCCCCCCCAACATCCATGATCAGTGGAGAATCGTGATTTTCTCTCTTTTTTTTTGAAAAAAAAATGTATTTTTTTCCGCTTCTGGAGATTGGAGAAAGGATAATGGTTTAATGAAGGGGAATTTATACTGCCAAAAAATGCAGTCCTGGTGGGATGGTACAGGTAGGTAGTCCCCGGCTTATAACCCTTCGTTTAGTGACCGTTCAAAGTTACAATGGCAGTGGGAAAAAAATTGGTTGTGACCACTTTTCACACTTAGGACCAGTAGTGGGATTCAGCCAGTTCACACCAGTTCGGTAGAACCGGTAGCTAAATTGTATTGAGTTTGGAGAACCGGCTGCTTCTGGAAGTCTGTTCTAGGCCTCAGAGGCCTGGAGGAGGTCTCCCAGGCCTAGAACAGCCCACCGGAAGTGCATGGATGTCACATCCGGAAGTCCATTCTAGGTCTCGGAGGCCCAGGCCTGCATCCACACAGAGAACCGGATATTCAGATATTTGAATCCCACCACTGCTTAGGACCGTTGCAGCATCCCTGTGGTCATGTGATCAAAATTTGGGCACTTGGCAACTGGTTCGTATTTATGATGGCTGCAGTGTACTGGGGTCATGTGATCACCATTGGTGACTTTCCCAGCTGGTTTGTGACCAGCAAAGTCAATGGGGGAAGACAGATTCACTTAATAACCATACGATTTACTTAACAACATATCTATCTATCTATCTATCTATCTATCTATCTATCTATCTATCTATCTATCTATTTATCTATCTATCTATCTATCTATCTATCTATCTATTATCTGTCTTTTTCTGTCTGTCTGTCTATCTGTCTACCTCTCTCTCTCTCTCTCTCTTTCTCTCTCATCTATCTAGCTGTCTATCTCTATCTATCTATCTATCTATCTATCTATCTATCTATCTATCTATCTATCTATCTTCTATCATATCTCTCTATCTATCTACATACCTATCTATATCTCTATCATCTCTGTCATCTCTCTCTCATATCTCTCTATATATCATTTCTATCATCTCTCTGTCTCTCATCTATCTATCTATCTATCTATCTATCTATCTATCTATCTCTCACTCATATCTATCTATCTATCTATCTATCTATCTATCTATCTATCTATCTATCATCTATCATCTCTCTCTATCTATCTATCCACATACCTATCTATCTCTATCATCTCTTTCTCATATCTATATATATATATCATCTCTATCATCACTCTCTCGTCTATCTATCTATCTATCTATCTATCTATCTATCTATCTATCTATCTATCTATCTATCTATCTATCTCATCTCCCTCATCTATCTATCTATCTATCTATCTATCTATCTATCTATCTATCTATCTATCTATCTATCTATCTATCTATCTATCTATCTATCTATCTAGCTAGCTAGCTAGCTAGCTAGCTAGCTATTGGACCAGCAAAGTCAATGATGGAAGCTGGATTTGCTTAACAACCATATGATTCACTTAACAACACACACACACACACACACACAAACATATGTATCTATGTATATACTTCTTACACACATTATATTTTTATGACCTATTTTATACCCGTTTTATTTGAATTTGTAAGTGTTTCTGCCACAGATAAAGAAGGAACTTAACAACTGCAGCAATTCCTTGAACAATGGTGGCAAAGAAGCTCATCAAATCAGGCACAACTCACTTAAGAACAGTCTTGCTTAGCAATGGAAATGTTGACCTCAGTTGTTGTCGTAAGTCAAGGATGACTTATGTCTAGTTGAACCAAGAAAGTTCAATGTGGTATTTTTGTGGCACGGGAGCCCCAGGAAACACTGCACAAAAGTAAACATGGTGCAACTCTATATACAGCCATACAGAGTCATGTCCACTGCAAGGCGATCAAACTGGTCAGTCCTAGAGGAGATCAACCCCAACTGCTCTTTAGAAGGCCAGATCCTGAAGTTGAAACTGAAATACTTTGGCCACCGAATGGGAAGGAAGGACTTACAGGAGAAGAGCCTGATGCTGGGAAAGATGGAGGGCAAGAGAAGAAGGGGACGACAGAGAATGAGGTGGCTGGATGGAGTCACTGAAGCAGTAGGCGTGAGCTTAAATGGACTCCAGAAGATGGTAGAGGACAGGAAGGCCTGGAGGAATGTTGTCCATGGGGTCACGATGGGTCGGACACAACTTCGCAACTAACAACACCAAGAGTCATGTCCAGATGGAAATTTGCAGCCTACATTTCCTGGAATTAACATTAGTATTTTCTAGGAGTGAGGACTGGGGTCACAACAACAACAATGTGTAGCTTGGAATAAGAAAAGCTCACCTTTTGTTGAGTTGCATTCTTTTAGCCATCCAATTTTTCCAAGGTTTGGATTTGGATAGTCCTTGACCTACCACCACTATTGAACCCAAAATTTCTGTCACTAAGCGAGACAGTTGTTAAATGAGTTTTGTCCTGTTTTATGATGTTTCTTGGCAGAGTTGTGAAGTGAATCAAGTGGTTGTTAAATGAATCTGGCTTCCCCCATTGGCTTTGCTTGCCAGAAAGTCACAAAAGGGGATCACGTGACCCAGGACACTACAACTGTCATAAGTACAAGCCAATTGCCAAGCGTTTGAATTTTGATCACGTGACCACGGGGAGGCTGCATCGGCCATAAGTGTGAAAAACAGTCATAAGTCACCTTTTTGAGTGCGGTCGTAACTTGGAACGGTCAGTAAACAAATGATTGTAACAGCAATTATGCCTTCACATCACCGGGGAAAAATAAGTGGAAACAGCCCCAAAGGGAATGCGCTTTTAACGAATTGTAGATGGGGAGAAATAGCAATAAGATCTTCGGGCTTAATTAATATTTAAGGTTGATCTCCATATAACTGACCACCAGTTTCGGAGAGAGGAGAGATGGGATACAGGAATTTTAGTAGCCACAACGAGACGGAGGCATCGATGACACATTTTTTAATTCCCTGTTTTATTATCCCTGGCTGACCGGCTGTACTCAGCGTGTGGTCCTCAATAGAACCGCATCTACATGGAGGGAAGTGTGTAGTGGGGTGTCCCAGGGCTCTGTTCTGGGCCCAGTGCTCTTCAACATCTTCATCAACGATCTGGACGAGGGGATAGATGGGGAACTCATCAAATTTGCAGACGACACCAAGCTGGCAGGAATAGCCAACACTACAGAAGACAGGCTTAGGATACAGGAGGATCTGGGCAGACTTGAACACTGGGCACTATCTAACAAAATGAAAATCAAGGGTGAAAAAAGCAAGGTTCTACATTTAGGCAAGAAAAACCAAATGTACAGGTATAGCATAGGGGGTACCTTGCTCAATAATAATAACTGTGAGAAGGATCTCGGAGTCCTAGTGGACAATCACTTAAATATGAGCCAGCAGTGTGTTGCAGCTGCCCAAAAAGCCAACACAGTGCTGGGCTGCATTAACAGAGGGATAGAATCAAGATCACGTGAAGTATTAATACACTTTATAAGGCCTTGGTAAGGCCACACTTGGAATACTGCATCCAGTTTTGGCCACCACAATATAAAAATGTTGAGACTCTGGAAAGAGTCCAGAGAAGAGCAACAAAGATGATTAGGGGACTGGAGGCTCAAACATATAAGGAACGGTTGCTAGAATTGGGTATGTCTAGTTTAATTACTCAAAACAATGACAATTCTCCAATGCGGCATTTATTTGCAGCTGGACAAGAGATCTGGAATGACTTCTTTAGGAAAAGAAAATGAAGGAAAGCTGGGAAAATATTGCTTAATTGCAGCAGGAACTCTGCTTAAATTCTGGCTGGCTGACGACTGTTTGATTTGGTGCAGTGAGGCGCCGATAATTAAACTGCTGGATCTTCGGAGTGAAAATCTTGGCAAACAACTGGGCACTGCTTTTAGAGTTTTATCACACACACACACACACACACACACACACACACACACACACACTTGGATGTTAATTAAAGAGAGAAATGCCAGCCATTTAACAAAGATGGTTTGTGTTCTGGGAAAGGTCAGGATACAGGGAGGACCGGAAGAAAATATATCTTCCCCACCCACCCACACAACCTAGTGGTTTTTTTTTTTACTGGAGCAAACTGCATTGCTGGTGTGGGGTGTCCAGAGTATTCCCTCAAAATACTTGTTGCACTACAGGCGGTCCTCGTACAACTTACAAAGGTTTGTTTAGTGACCGTTCGAATGACTTACGGCCGTTTTTCACACTTAACAATCGTTGCAAAATCTCCGTGGTCACGCGATCAAAATTCAGACGCTTACCAACTGACTCGAATTTACGACGGTTGCAGTGTCCCGGGCTCATGTGATCCCTTTATTGCAAAATGCAGGCAAAAGTCACTTAACAACCGCCTGAGTTAGCAACAGAAATTTTGGGCTCAGTTGTGGTCGTTAAGTCGAGGACTTACCTGTACAAAGCAAAACGGTAAGTCATCCCCTCTGGGATGTCCGTTAAATCCTAATTTCAAACTTTGTGCACAGAATTGGGCCATACCATAAATACTTATAGATTAATGTATAGATTGATTTACGATCACAGTTTGGGCTCCATGTTTCCAGGGCTAAGCCAGGCAGTGGTTGCGAATTGTTGCTCCATTGTGCGACCTGCTTTGTCCACCATCGTTAAATGAATCACGTCATGCTTATGCAAATCTGGCTTCTCCCATGGAGTTTGCGTGTCGGAAGCTGGTGGGGAAGGTTGCAAATGGGGATCGCATGATCCCGAGATAGGGAAACCGTCAACGGTACATGCCGAGCACCCAGATTTTGATCACGTGACCATGGGAATGCTGCAACGGTTGTTAAGTGTGAAATGAGTCCCTCTTCTCAGCGCCCGTTGTAACTTTGAACAATCTCTAAACAAAGGGTGGTTGAGTCAAGGAATATGTTATGGAATGAGAATGTGAACAAAACAAAGATAATGTAAGGAATGTGATCATTTTCCTCACTTCTAGAAGCTGAGTTTTCTACTAGAAATGACAGCTGGGGTGAAAACTGAATTATATTAGCAGAAGTCTAAAAAGAATCTCCCATAACTCAGCTGAGCGGTGTGTGTGTGTGTATGTGTATGTGTGTATGTGCATACTTGTCTTTATTATGTTGAAGCTATGAACAAAACAACTTTGTGAGAGTGGTGAATATCTGTAGCTCTGGTGGAGGATGAAGGTGGAGATTCGTTCTCTGAGCTGGTGGGTTGGTTTCCGAACATTTCATTAGCAGGCTGGGTAACGTCTTCAGCGGAGTTTAGGAGAGGTCAGTGTTACAGGTGGTCTTCTGTTTACAAGGACATTGGGTGTAGTCAGTAGGTCTGGTGATGGGAAGGTCATATCAGCTGAAGGTCTTGTGATGGGTCATGTCAGGTGAGATTCTTGTCATGGGTTAGATAAGGATCATCTCAGGTGAAGGTCTTGTGAGGGGGTCTTGTGATGGGTCTTGTGGGGATCACATCAAGTGAGGGTCCTGTGATGGGTCTTGTGATGGATCAAGTGTGGGTTGCTTCAAGTGAAGATCTTGTGATGGGTCAGGTGTGGGTCACATCAGGTGAGGGTCTTGTGATGGGTCGTGATTGGTCAGGTGTGGGTTATCTCACACAAGGGTCTTGTGATGGGTCAAGTGAGGGTCACCTCAGGTGAAGGTCTTGTGAGCGGTCTTGTCATAGATCTTGTCATTGGTCAGGTGTGGGTCACATCAGGTGAGGGTCTTGTGATGGGTCGTGATTGGTCAGGTGTGGGTTATCTCACACAAGGGTCTTGTGATGGGTCAAGTGAGGGTCACCTCAGGTGAAGGTCTTGTGAGCGGTCTTGTCATAGATCTTGTCATTGGTCAGGTGTGGGTCACATCAGGTGAGGCTCTTGTTATGGGTCTTGTGAGGGAGTCTGGTCATGGGTCAGGTGAGGGTCCCCTCAAGTGAGGGTCTTGTGAGGGGTCTTGTCATGGGTCAGGTCTGGGTCATGTCAGGTGAGCATCTTGTGATGGGTCTTGTGATAGGAACAAAGTTGGGTGATCCAGCGTTGTCTAGATTGGTCCAAGGTGGTTCGTGAAGCTTGAAGGCATCTAAAGATCTACAATCCTCCGATTCACAGATCATTCCAACTTCATCTCTTGGGTTGGGGAATTATTTATTTTATTTATTTATTTATTTAATTTATTTATATGCCGCTCAATCCCAAAGGACTCAGGGCAGCGTACAAAATTAAAACAATCATCAAGAATAAGACAATAAAATATTCAATCATACCGCAAGTCCGATCATGTCCCGCCCCCCCCCCCCCGGGGACATCAGCCCCAGGCCTGCCGGAACAGGAGAGTTTTAACGGCTTTCTTAAAGGCCGGCAGGGTGGGAGTTGTTCGAACCTCAGGGGGAAGTTGATTCCACCAGGTCGGAGCCACCACAGAAAAGGCCCTTCCCTGAGGGCCCCGCCAGCCGACATTGTCTGGCCGACGGGACCTGAAGGAGGCCCAATCTATGGGACCTCACCGGTCTCTGGGAAACTGTGCGGCAGTATGCGGTCCTGTAAGTAACCTGGCCCTATGCCATGAAGGGCTTTAAAGGTGATAACCAACACCTTGAATTGCATCCAGAGACCCATAGGAAGCCAGTGCGGCTCACGGAGGATAGGTGACACGTGGGCGTACCTTGGCCTTAATCTTTAGCCTCCCTGTTTTAGCAATATAAGTTCTGAGATAATTGGATCCAGTCCGTCATCTCAAGCCACATGGCAAGATATACCGCTACAATAAAAATTACTCATATTTCATTCCTAAATTGCACATTGCAGGAGGAGGTGTCACCAGTTAGGTGATAAATTGTGGCTCACGTTTCAGACTGGGTGTGTGCTAGTCTGTGTAGATGTGGTGTGCTATGAGCTAATTACATTGTGCAAAGGGGGGGGGGAATTCAGAAGTTTTGAGAAACTGGACAGCTTACAATAGTGCAAATGGGGCTGGGGGGGCGGGGGCTTAAATCCTTACGCTTTGAAATAATTTGCATTTGCTTTATCATCCCAAATTCCTGTTGGGATATTCCTGTGAGGATATTCAGCCCAGCAAACCAAGTCTTCAATAGCTTATTTACAGATTACAGACGGGAGAAGGGCTAGACTGTCAAAAGAGAAAAATGTCTTATCAAAAGCGATGCAGCTGATATTAAAAAACAAGAACAGCCCTGAAGGATTCTGTCAATATGTTTCTTTTCCTTGCTTTGGCAGGAAAACTGCTCAAGAAATTCACTCAGTGCTTATTTGCTGTCTCCTTGAATTAGAATATCAGAATAGAATACAGCTGAAGGGACCTTGGAGGTCTTCTAGTCCAACCCCCTGCTCAAGCAGGAGTCCCTATATCCTTCCAGACAAGTGGCTGTCCAGTCTCTTCTTAAAAACCTCCAGTGATGGAGCACCCACGATTTCTGGAGGCAAGTCGTTCTCCTGATTGTTCTAACTGTCAAGAAATTTCTCCTTAGTTCTAGGTTGCTTCTCTCTTTGATAAGCTTCCATCTGTTGCTTCTTGTCCTGCCTTCTGGTGCTTTGGAGAATAGCTTGACCCCCTTTTCGTTGTGGCAGCCCCTCAAATATTGGAAGACTTGCTATCATGTCATCCCTTGTCCTTCTCTTCGTTAGAGTAGCTATACCTGGCTCCTGCAACCGATCTTCATCTGTTTTAGTCTCCAGGCCTTGGATCATCTTAGTTGCTCTTCTCTGAACTTTTTCCAAAGTCTCAACATCTTTTTTTTTTTTTTTTGTAATGTGGTGACCAAAATTGGTTGCAGTATTCCAGGGGTGGCCTTACTAAGGCTTTATGAAGCGGTGCTAATATTTCAGGTGATTTTCTATGCCTCTGTTTATACAACCCAGGATTGTGTTAGCTTTTTTGGCTGCTGCTGTACAACGCTGGCTCGTGTTTAAGTGATCGCCCACTAGGACTCCAAGGTCCCTCTCACAGTTGTTGTTTTTGAGGCAGGTCTCACCTAATCTGTACTTAAACCTTTGATTTTTCCTGCCTAAATGTAAAATTTTTGCTTTTCTCCACATTGGATTCCATGCTGTTGGATACGGCCCTTTATTCAAGTCATTATTAGAGCTATCACTGGAAGGTCCATGCAAAATTCTTGTCTTGTATGCCTCTGCGACGTCTACTATTCCAGGATGAGATTTATAATCTCAGTCTTCCCAGTCTGGAAGGGAACAGTCAGGATAAATGGCCTCTCTCCTTCAGGATTGTTTGCTGTTGTTTCTCTTACCCTTCTTCCAGAGATTATAGCCTGCATGAACATTTGGAGGGCAGCTAACTAAATCTAATTTTTGAACAAGGTCATGTGTAGTTCATGAGTCTTGATGAACTAATATTTATTTCATGTCTGTCAAGAGGGCAAGATTGCCTTGTCTGCTGTGCAAGGCGTGAAATTCCGTATATCAAGGTCGACGTTTAACTGGAAAGTTACAACAGTGCAAATAAAGTTCCAAATTATAGAATCATACAGAGGGAGGGAGGGAGGGAGGGAGGGAGGGAGGAAGGAAGGAAGGAAGGAAGGAAGGAGCTTGGTGGTTTTCTTGCAGACATTTCATCATCCCACTGGGTAACAACATCAGTGCTAGAAGGAGGTAGAATTTGTGGAGAGGCGGAGGAGGAAGAGGAGGGAAGGAGGTAGAAGGGAGGAGGAAGAAGAGGAAGAGGGAGAGGGAGGAGAAAGAGGACTGTGGGTCCTTGGTGCTCTCTGAGCTTGGTCATTTTCTTCTAGGTGTTTCATTACCCAACTAGGTAACACCTTCAGTGCTGAAGGGAGTGGGGTTTGCAATTTCTAGCACATGATGTTCCCTAGTTGGGTCATGAAACATCTGCAAGAAAACCACCAAGCTCAGAGAGCCCCAAGGACCCCACAGTTCAGCCCTGAGCTACGAATTTTCTCTTCCATCGGTGCCAATCCCCACTGGATCAGAAGGCTGGCATGTCGACACCAGCTGTGCAAAAGCGTTTTTCACATTCTGCCTCCTGTCTTTTCTTCCTTGTGGGCCACTCAGTGGACGGCAACTGAATGCCTGGTCCAGCTGGAGCTCCTGTTCGACCTCCTGCTCCAATGGCACCCAGCAGCGGACACGGGAGTGCAACGGACCCTCGTACGGAGGGGCGGAATGCAGGGACCCTGGGTGGAGTCCCGGGACTGCTTCCTTCGGCAATGCCCAGGTGGGTTGCATGGGGACCCCCTCCCAAGTGGAGAGCTTTGATGACCGGGGTGGGGTGGGGTGGGTGGCTAAATACATTTGAGAGAGAGAGAGAGAGAGAGACAGACAGATAGACAGATAGGAAAGATAGATAAGATAGATAGGTAGATAGAAAGATAGATATGAAAGAGATGATAGATAGATAGATAGATAGATAGATAGATAGATAGATAGAAGATAGATAGATAGATAGATAGATAGATAGATAGATAGATAGATAGATAGATAGATAGATAGACAGGATAAATATGAAAGAAAGAGATGAAAGAGAGATAGATACATAGATATGAATGAAAGATAGATAGGTAGGTAGGTAGATAGATATGAAGATAGATATAAAAGATAGATATGAAAGATACGAAAGATAGATATGAGAGATAGATAGATAGATAGATAGATAGATAGATAGATAGATAGATAGATAGATAGATAGATAGATAGATAGATGTAGGTAGGTAGGTAGGTAGACAGACGGACAGAATAAGAGAGATAGAGAGATATATGTGGAAAGAAAGAGACACACAGAGTTGAGTTGTTGAGTTCGGAGAACTGGCTGAACCATGTTGCTTCCGGAAGTCCCGTTCTAGGCCTTGGAGGCCTGGAGGAGGTCTCCCAGGCCTAGAACGGCCCACCAGAAGTGCATGGATGTCACTTCCAGAAGTCCATCCTAGGCCTCGGAGCCTGGAGGAGGTCTTCCAGGCCTAGAACGGCCCACCAGAAGTGTGTGGGTGTCACTTTCCAGAAGTCTGTTCTAGGCCTAGTGGAGGCCATCCAGGCCTAGAACGGCCCGCCGGAAGTGCATGGATTTCATTTCTGGAAATCCATTCTAGGCCTGGTGGAGGCCTTCCAGGCCTAGAACGGCCCACCAGAAGTGCGTGGATGTCACTTCTGGAAGTTCGTTCTAGGCCTCGGAGGCCTGGAGGAAGACTCCCAGGCCTAGAACGGCCCTACCAGAAGTGCATGGATGTCACTTCCAGAAGTCCATCCTAGGCCTCGGAGGGCTGGAGGAGGTCTCCCAAGCCTAGAACGGCCCACCAGAAGTGCATAGATGTCACTTCCAGAAGTCCATCCTAGGCCTCGGAGGCCTGGAGGAGGTCTCCCAGGCCTAGAACGGCCCACCAGAAGTGCATGGATGTCACTTCCCAGAAGTCCATCCTAGGCCTCGGAGGCCTGGAGGAGGTCTCCCAGGCCTAGAAGGGCCCACCAGAAGTGCATGGATGTCACTTCCAGAAGTCCATTCTAGGCCTCGGAGGCCTGGAGGAGGTCTCCAGGCCTAGAACGGCCCACCAGAAGTGCGTGGATGTCACTTCTGGAAGTTCGTTCTAGGCCTAGTGGAGGCCACCC
>CM077920.1:4021468-4023968 GCA_039797435.1 Crotalus adamanteus | reverse complement strand
TTCCCAGAATTCCACAGCCAGCATTGCTGGCTGTGGAATTCTGGGAGTTGAAGTCCACATGCCTTAAAATTGTCAAGGTTGAGAAGCACTGGTATAGGGGGTACCTTGCTGAATAGTAGCAACTGTGAGAGGGATCTCAGAGTCCTAGCGGACATGATAGCCGTGTTACAATATCTCAGGGGCTGCCCCAAAGAAGAGGGAGTCAAGCTATTCTCCAAGGTGCCTGAAGGCAGGACAAGAAGCAACGGATGGAAACTAATCAAGGAGAGAAGCAACCTAGAACTAAGGAGAAACTTCCTGATAGTGAGAACAATTAACCAGTGGATCAACCTGCCTCCAGAAGCAGTGAATGCTCCAACACTGGAAGTTTTTAAGAAGAGACTGGACAGCCATTTGTCTGAAATGGTATAGGGTTTCCTGCCTGAGGACTAGATGACCTCTAAGGTCCCTTCCAACATTATTATTATTATTAGTAGTATTAGTATTAGTAGTATTAGTATTAGTGTTATTGTTGTTGTTGTTGTCTAGGCATGCCTAGGGTTCTAGGTCTATCTACACTTGGTCTTTCTTTGCTAATACCTTTTTAGTCTTTCTGGGCCACGTATGTGCCCACTCTGTTTACAAGTTGCTTCACGTGCCCAGTAAAGAAAGAAATATAATTAGGACCTGAAAGAAAGCTCTGCTCCCTCTCCTATCTCCTTGCTCTGAGTTGAGAAATAGCTTTAATATTCCTGTGACAGCTTCTCCCGGTTTATGTCTCGTAAATAACTTCAACGCATAAAGGCTTGCATTATTGAGTCGGAAGTTGGGATTCATCCTTCAATCTTTTGGGCTTGCAAACGCTGCCTCTCCTTTTTCAGAAGTGTCAAATATTTATGGGAACGTTCATGAAATGCTGTTACGACTCTAACATGTTCTATTGCTCCTGCGTGTAAATATCAGCAGGTTTTCTACTTGGTTTCTCTGCTTACCCCAGTAGGCCGCTGCGAGAGAGGGAATACCACCGTCAGTTGGATGTGGTTTTGCATACAAAGTCCAAACAACTAACCTTCTACTTGGAATGATGCCTCAAAAAAAAAAAAAAAAAACAAATTCCTATAAGATTGCAGATAGTATGTGTTCCTTTCCACAGTGGCCAAAGAGATATATTAGGGCAGTGATGGCGAACCTTTTAGAGACTGAGTGCCCTCTGAGCTTGGTTGTTTTCTTGCAGACATTTCATGACCCAACTAGATAACATCATCAGTGGTAGAAGGGAATGGAGTCTATAGAGAGGAGGAGGAAGAGATGGAGGAGGAGGAGGAGGAGGAGGAGGAAGAGGAGGAGGAGGAGGAGGAGGAGGACTGTGGGGTCCCTGGTGCTCTCTGAGCTTGGTGGTTTTCTTGCAGACATTTCATGACCCAACTAGGTAACATCATCAGTGGTAGAAATGAATGGGGCAGTGATGGCGAACCTTTTAGAGATTGAGTGCCCAGACTGCAACCCAAAACCCACTTATGTATCGTCGGGTGCCGGGTGGGCATGGCCCATGGGGTGGGCATGGCCCAGTGGGTGGGGGGTGGCCCATTGGGTGGGCGTGGCTGCGGTGGTAACGGCAGACTGGGTGGCACTAAAAAGTTCAATCAATCAGTTCCAACTTTGCGAGATCTTTTTTTTTTTCCCCACAAGAAGTTGAAATTGATTGATTGATTGAATCTTTTTTTTTCCACACGGCGGCAGAGGCCTAAAGTGAAAAGGTTTTATGAAACCCAGCTGAAGGCCTAGGACTGGGGCGACGGCACGTGTGCCCACAGAGAGGGCTCTGAGTGCCGCCTCTGGCACCCGTGCCATAGGTTCGCCACCACAGTATTAGGGAATCACACTGCACTTGTGAAGCCACACTTGGAATAGAGTATCCAGTTCTGGTCACTGTGATTTTTTTTAAAAAAGGATGCAGAGGTGCTAGAAAGAGCACAGAGAAGAGTAACCAGGTTTAGCAGGAGTCTACAGAATAAATCTTTTGGGGGGGGGGCTTTTGGTACTGCCGACAAAAGTGCGTATAGTCCAGGCCATGGTTTTCCCAGTTGCAATGTATGGCTGTGAAAGCTGGACCATAAGAAAGAATGGAGGCCTTTGAACTCTGGTGCTGGAGAAGACTCCTGTGAGTCCCCTGGACTGCAAGGCGATCCAACCGGTCAGTCCTAGAGGAGATCAACCCCAGCTGCTCCTTAGAAGGCCAGATCCTGAAGTTGAAACTCAAGTCCTTTGGCCACCTAATGAGAAGGAAGGACTCATTGGAGAAGAGCCTGATGCTGGGAAATATGGAGGGCAAGAGAAGAAGGGGACGACAGAGAAGGAGGTGGCTGGATGGAGTCACTGAAGCAGGACTCAATGGACTCCAGAAGATGGCAGAGGACAGGAAGGCCTGGAGGAACATTGTCCATAGGCTCGCGATGGGTTGGACATGACTTTGCAACTAACAACAACAACGAAATAAATCATATGAGGAACAGTTCAGAGA